>SNVD02015168.1:0-98187 GCA_013180625.2 Boswellia sacra | reverse complement strand
GGGAGACAAGTGTGGGGGTTTTGTCAACCCCCGCCGAAAGTGTATCTCCATTTTCCATGATTCACTTGGGAGACAAGTGTGTAGGTTTTGTCAAACCTCGCCGAAAGCATATCTCATTTTTACAAATCTTGGGGCGATAAATCTGCATCGAGCAACCCCCACCGAAAGTATGTCCCCATGTGTCAAAATTTGAGAGTTTTATGGGTGTATATATACATTCTGCATATCTTCATATGTCATTCCATAACCTGTCTTGCAATGGAAAAGCATAATATCTAACGTGTCTTACACAAGGTTAGAGCACTTGTAGAAATGGAGAAAACACCAATTCGGCGACTCCAAAATATATGCGTATTTTGTGGATCGCAATTGGTAAAGATGGAGAGTTTACAACAGCAGCTCTTGATCTTGGTAGGACATTAGCTGCGAGGGGTATTAATTTGATTTATGGAGGGGGTAGTCTTGGGTTAATGGGGTGTGTGTCAACAGCTGCATCCCTAGGAGGGAGCAAAGTTCTCGGCAGTATCCCTAAACCATTAGCTGTGCGAGATATCGTAGGCAACACAATCGGGGAAGAGTTACAAGTCTCTAGCATGCATGAGCGTATTGCACATATGATTGTTAAGTCCGATGCATTTATAGCTTTACCCGGTGGTTATGGCACATTAGAGGAGATATTTCAAATCACCTCTTGGGCACAGCTCAACATCCATAAAAAACCCATTGGTTTGTTAAATGTCAATAATTTTTTTGATGGTTTGTTGTCTTTTCTTGATCAAGCAGTAGAAAAAAACTTCATCTTACAGTCGACGAGGCAAATCCTGGTTACAGCTTCAACTGCAGGGGAGTTAATTGACAAATTACAAGCATTCGTCTATTTGCCTGATCCAACAATAGCTCGGATAGATTGGTTTGGAGAAGGCAATAAGAGGCGTAAACTGGATTTAACGCTCCATCTGTAATCTTTATCTGCTGGTTTGCTTCATTTTCGTTTGCTTTCTCTTTGTTGTGTTTATTCGAGTTTTTTTTTTATGTCATTTCTTTTGAGTTTTTCAGGTTGTTTCTTTCACCCCAGGTAATATTTTCTAATTTTGACTTTTAGAGTGGTGGCTTAAAAAGTTCAAGTTCTCTTGAAACGCATTCTGGATTTCTTTAATCCATAATGGCTGAATAAGGAGGCTAACTTCTAAACCTTTTAGACCCATTCTAACTGACTTGTTTGTGTTTGCTGATTTATTGGACTTTATTATTTTCTGAGTAAGTTTAGTTTTATGAAATTTCGAGTTGTTATGTGTTTTTGTTTTTATCAGTTTCGATTCGAAAAAAAAAAAAAACATTGTGGAAAAACCTGAGAATGGCAGAATATGGGGTTTTCTTAACTCTTGAAACGCATTCTCTCTCAATAAATCTGTAGTTTGTTTATTTCATGTTGTTTGAAGTGTCTTGTTTCTTGTTTTGTTCTTTCATAATAAAGGTATATAGGCTGGAAACCTTAAGTCTGCGGGCTACTGGTCCTAAGGATTGTTGAAATATACAATCTTGACTCAGGTGTAACAACGCCACGTACCTCTTTTCTTGCATTTTGTGGGTCGATGATAAGATAATGATTGAATTAAGAATAACTCTTGGAAAATGATAAATGATGCATGGATCTGTGTGCTTGAAATGTTTATTGGTTTTCGCTTTGCCTTTGATTCCTTGTGCAACATGGAGCACTGAGCTATTATCACTGAGTTATTTGTTCACTTAGAGAAAGTTTATGTAATTTAAATGTTTCTTCAGATTTCAATGAATTGAATTCTAGAACTTGTTTGATGGTCACTCGAGGCGAAATCCTAGACTGTGCAACATTGGGGAAATGATTTCGGCCATCTTTGGACCGTTTGAGCCTTAATAGCCAACCTTGACTGAAATTGATCCCTAGTTACCCCTTTGAGCCTTTGTAAGCCTTTTTCTTTGTTAACTCACTAAAAGATTTCCTACCTAAAATGAATTTATTCCAAACAGTTTATCCCTTACCTATGAGCATGTAGATCATTCACAATTAAATTCTGAGCTATGTTCTGGTTTTGGGAAGTTAGAGGAGGTTGGGATGTGTCATGAGCAATGCAAGTGAGTTCTCTTGTGTTTAAAAAAAAAGAAAAAAAGAAAAAAAAAGTCAATCTGTACTTATCGTCCACGTACTTACACATTGAGGACAATGTGTTGTTTAAGTGTGGGGGAGGGGAAGTGTAATAAAAAAAAGAAAAAAAGAGAAAAAAAAAAAAAAGAACAAAAGAAGAAGAATAAGAGATCTATACCCTTAAGTGTTCTTCAAAAGAATGAAACAACAAAGTGTGGGGGTGTAGTTTTCTTTTGTTTTCTGCAAAAAAAAAAAAAAAGAAAGAAAAGAAAAGATTGAGTGTTATAAATAAGTTTGGGGGAGTAACCTGGTGAATTGAAATGAAGTTGTGTTATAGGGTTGAGCTCTACATAGTCTTGAATGATTTATGTGTTTGTGGGTGATTTGAGCCAAAATTATTATCCTTTATCATACCTTCACCCAAGCCAAACGTTACAAGCTTAATAAAGTCCTACTTGATCCTTGGTGTTGTACCTGTCTACATTAGTGGAGAGTGACTTGAAAAGCAGGCCTATGGAGTTCATTTATATACACATCTTCAATATTACATATGATTCATTTTTATGCATAAACTCATCTGGGTTACAAGTGATTAGGTGAGAATGGCTCTACACACACACACTTGAGGATTTGAAGTGAAGCGAAACTAATCGTTGAGATGAAATTCTTGATCAAGTGCATTATTTTGAAGTTTTCCTTGGGTTATAATTAAGTACAATCTTTGAGGCCTATTTGCAAGTTGAAGTATTTGTGTGTTTTAAATTTTCTTTGATTCTGTTTCGGTTTAGTTTTGTTTCGTATCATTTTAGTTGCTCGAGGACTAGCAAAGTCTAAGTGTGGGGGAATTTGATTGGTGTCTATTTATGTATTACTTTTATATCAATTCGTCCATGTTTCTTTGCTATATTCCGTGGTATTTTTATGTTTTGTGTGTTTTGATGTTTGTAGGAGTTTTGGAGCAACTTGCACAAAAATGGAGTAAAACCCTTCATTTTCACCTCTGCTAGTCAACCATATTCTCGGATTAATTGTATTGATATACAATGAACCCGACGGCTCCCCCTCTCCCCCTACCTTGTTCCCGGATTTAATTGTATTGATATACAATGAACTCCGACGACATAATATTACCGTTGAAAGCTCCTCGAAGTCTATTTCTTAGCCCCAGAAATTTACGGTTTATAAATCATTCAGTGTACCAAATTTCTAATCCAAAACAGTGTGAGATGTATAGAAATATAATTCCACAAGCACTGTAGCATGTATAATACGGGGCACTGTAGCAAGTCACTGTAGCAGAGTATTTAAACACATTTTAGTGTTTTATTTTGAGAACTTGAAGAGGGGAGAACGTGGTGGAGGCTTAAGCTCTGGAATTCTTTCATCTCTTGGAGTTCTTGAAGGAGAAATGAAGCTTGGAAAGAGGAAGAACTACAATCCAAAGAGAATTACATCAAATTTGCTAAGTTTACCTTCCTTTCATTTTCGGAATGTCTCACATTGTATGTATTTGTCTTTATCTGAATATGTGTTAACTAAATTGAATGTGAGGGTGATTTCAAAGCCCTTGATATGGTTTTATGAATGGATGTGCAAGGAATTTGTATCCAATTCTCTAATTGAAGTTGCTTGTATTTTCCCATGTTTAATGCTTATGATTGCTTGCTGGATTGATTTGGGTGGCCAACTGAATATAATCTGGATATTGTCTATTGCTAGACTAGAAATCTTGATCCGTAATTGTCTTTAATTTCTAATCATTAGTAGCAAAATTGTGATCAGAGATTACAATTGGAGAATATAACCTAAGTTAAATAATCCGAGCTTGGGTGTTTATTGCTTAGATCAACCTGTCTTTCTTTTCGTAATGCATCCATTGAATTAAATTTAGAGAGCTTGTTCTAGGTTGTTTAATGATAGAGATTAAATAAAGAGTCTGTTTTATTTAACAACAAAGTAAGGAAAGATTGGGATAACAGAGCTTATTGTTATCTACGGTTGATAACTTCAATTCTGTAATTGGATTACAATTCTATGTTAATTCACAAATTCATATCTTGTGGCAGAGAAAGAACCCTTAACCAAGTGTCTCTCATTGATTTTTCACTCCATTTTACTTTGTGTTGTATTATTGTGCATTTACATTAATATTTCATTTAGTTAATCCATCAACAAAACCCCCCCTGTTTAGTTTATTGTTGCTGGAAAATAACAAATTCAATTAGAATCAATCCTCGTGGGAACGATATCTTACTTATCACTTTATTACTTGTGCGACTAGTATACTTGCTAGTTTCGAACGCATCAAAGAGAATACTTACAATTTTGCACGCCAATTTTTACCTTCCCCGGCAACGGCGCCAAAAACTTAACACATCCGAAAAAGGATTGTCTCCCAAGTATAGGAGTGTCGAAGTAATAAACCCGGTGAGACCGGGGTCGATCCACGAGGAAGAAGATTTAAGCGTCATAAATTATAAGCTAAGCAAATATAATATGGATGATTCAAAGAGATGATGACATAATATCAAATAAATGTAAGGATGATAGGCGGTATTACCGACCATTCAAATATAAAATGAAAAGCAAAAGGAGGTAAAACCATCCATGAAAATAGGTGGTATAACCAACCATAGTAAATTAAAGAACAATTTCATAAGGTGGTAGAACCTACCATAGTAAATAAAATAAAAAGTTCATAAACAATAGAATAGTTAAAATACAAGAGGAATTAACACAATAACAATGAAGGCTAAGGTTAGGGGATCCGCCCTTGATATTTCAAATAAGGATAATTAACCCATTTTAGTTATATGAATTATATTTGTTTCATTACCAATATTTATACCACTTCTTGTAAATGGGTTCAAGCATCCAATGTGCCAATCACCATATGTCTACAACAAATCAAGGTTCCTAACTAGATTCATGTCGGTAAGGAAGAACCATACATCATCTAGAAAGGATCCAAGCATTTGATGTGCCAAGGATTGTCGACAATGGATCAAGACCTCCACTTTACGAGTGGTGTCAAGATTGATTAAGAAATTAAATATAAATCATATTGAATAAACATTATAAGATTAAGATTATTAAGCACATATTAAGGGTTAGAGAATCCTTATTCTCATATCAAGGGTTTCACCCTTTCACCTTAGCAAAAGAGAAATTAGAAGAACATTATAATAGAAAGAAAATAAAATGTAAGAAAAAGGAAATTCATTAATAACATAAACACACAAAACACAATACAAGATCCTAGCCAAAGCCAAAATGTTCCAGCCAAGGCCAAGATGCCCTAATGGGTCACAAGGCACCTCTATTTATAGATACATCCAGGGGCAAACTTGTCAAATTACAAGGGCATAATTGTCAAATATTAGTTGTAAATATCTTTGACAATTGGGATCATTAGGCACCGACTTTGACCATCAATTTTGACATCGAAATGTTGTGAATTTTAATCACATGTCTTCATGAAAGTTGTAGATATTTCTCTCAGCTTTCTAGAACATATTGATTTGCACAATTTGGATACGTATTTTGAGAGATACGGTCCAAATACTGAGGCCTGGTCAGACTGGGCCGAGACTGTAGATGGGTTCACTTCAAGCCCAATTTTGGTCCACTAAGAGCCCGAATTTGATGATTCTTGTGAAATGCAATCTTGTAGACAATTAAATCAGCTTTCCAAAACATTAAGAATTGCACCATTCTGATCTATAAATAGAGAGTTATGCCCATTTTACCGAACCTGTAACAAAACCAAAATTAAGAGAAATTAATTCCAAAGATGCAAATGCTACAAATATGCTTAAGTTGAGGAATTTAATGACACTATTAATGCAATATGATGAACTAAACTCTTATTAAACATGCATATTTAAGTGTTCATCAAAATCCCTTCAAAAGCAACTAAGAAAGAGCATCCAAAAACCCATCTAAACCACTTTAAAAAGCCTTTGAAACCAACAAACAAATAGCCTCCAAAAACCCATATAAATCGCCCAAAAATAAAAACATATATCCAAATAAACAAAACCATGACCAACATTGAAATCAACAAATTACAAATAATAATAAAATTAATAATAAATTAAACCATAACAAACGTGGCCACAAAAAAAAGAATTAGAAAAAACACAAAATCAAACATTCATGAAATTTGAAACCCTAGTGCCAAAACATTTTGCACCGAATCAGAGACAGAGTAAAAGAAAATTAACCTGGAAAGAAGGAGGCCAGGGCTGAATTCATTGAAAGGAGCAAAGAAATCATTTTTTTGTCTTTGTTCTTGTTGTTAGAGGAGAAATTGAGCAAGTCTTTTGTGAAACTCCATGTTCATGGAGAAGTGAGATTTGGGAGCATGAGTGAAGGAGATGAAGAATTAGAGAGTGGAAAATTAGGGTCGGCTAAGTTTTTGAGTGTTTCCCTTTTATTTGTTATTTTTTAATTATTTAATTGTTATACTTGACCATTGTTAAAATTGTGACACAAATGTTTGCGCAAACTCCCGACAGAATGACATTTATTTGTTTACTTGGGTTTGACTGGACCATAGATGTCAGTTTTCCAAAAACTGACATAAAGTTTATGACATGTATGCCTTGTCTTCTTGTAGTGTATAACAATGTAGTTGCTAGAAGCAGGCAAATAAAAAATCCGAAGTAAAAATAAAGTGACACAAAGGAAACAGCAACACTCTTACCAAAGAATACAATCTGCAAACAAAATACAAAAGAGAATTACTTCAAAAGCTCAATAATCTTATGAGAAATTTTACAAGCTGTTTAATACAAAGTACTCTATCAAGTTAAGATACTTACAAGTATGTATCTAAAATTATAGGAGCAAAATAAGATCTCAAACAACATAGTTGACATAAGTCAAGAGAAGCCACCATCGATGCAAGCATAGAGAGGGGGAGAGATGACAAATGATGAGGACTCAACCATGAAGGAGGAGGCCAATCAGACGACCATAGGGGCAGTCAAAGAGAGACTGGTTTTGGATTTTTGCTTTTAGAAATTGGGAATTAAAATTGAATATAGTTTAGAGTTTCTAAAGTTGTATTTATATCAATGTTCTGATGTGGCAAGGTCCACAATAAGAATATGTTATGATCTAGTCATATCGATACACGTGTCTAGCAGCTAATTTTTTAAAAATCAATCTGTTGGGTCAGGTTATTTCAGGTCAAGAAAATAAAACTCGATTTCAATCGAGTTTTCAAAAAACTTGACGCATTTAACCTGATTTTGGGTTATACTTCAGTGCAAATCCAATGAAAACCCGATCAAACTAATCGGGTCAGATCAGTTTAACATGGACATTCCTAATTATAAGGGATTAATAAGATGTTCATGAGGATGTCGAGGCGGTTCCAAAAATATCTTTACATGCTATTGCCAGAACAGTTATAGTAGAAACAATAAGGCTACAAGGAAAGTTAGGCCACTTTTCTATTGTCTTCTTGGTTGATTCTGGAAGCACTCATAATTTTATAAGTGAGCAACTACCTCAAAAAGGTGGGGTTACAATAGAAAACAAGGGAGCATTTTAAAGTTGTGGTTGCATCGAGTAAGAAGCTATCATGTAGAGTTTAAAAAAAAATTGTATGTGTTTATATATTACAAAATTTAGAAACTATGTTTAAGGACTAAATGGGTTGGAAAGTAAGTGGGCTTAGGCCCATGAATCAAGGCCTTGAACATATAAAAGAGACATAAGGGTTCAAGAAAGGGTTTTTTTTCCATTTGAGGATAGAAGAGTAGAGTCTTACAGTTACAAAAAAAAAAGAGAAGAAGGAAAAGAAGAAAAAGAGAGGAAAAGAAGGAAAAAATCAAAAAGGTGTATAAACTTGGAAACCAAGTAGGGATTTTCTAACACTATACTTAAATCGTGTTATTTATTTTTGTTGTTTTAATTGATATTGGTTTGCAACACATGTGACTTATTGTGAATTGATTGTTTTGTTGCTTGGATGATGAATTATGTGTGAAATTAAGTGCTTATGAAGTGAAGTAGAGGTTGTTCTTGAGGGGAGTTGTAGTTCATGTGATAGTTCTGTGTTAATTGAGCTGCTGTATTTTCCAAACTGTGATTTGTATGATTTTCTTTTGTTTAGAAAAATAGATATATGAAGTTTTAAATAGCCACTGATTTCATTGAATTTGGAATTATAATGAAATTTTGGTGAATTTTTGAATTTGGAGGTCGAAATCTGGAAATGATAGTGTTTAACCGACATAATAGAACAGGTTCACAACTCTGTATACTTTGAAACTTATATTTAATCCAACACGACTCGACACTTGCATGTCGAGTGTCGAGCTATGAATGTGTCGAGTGTCAGTTAAGGAAGTGTCGAGTGTCTGGTGCCAAGTGTGGAGTATACAGTGTCGCGTGTTGTATGCACGACTCGACATGTAGGCTATGGAAGTGTCGAGTGTTGGTTATTATTGTGTCGAGTGTCAGTTATGGAAGTGTCGAGTGTCTGGTGCTGAGTATCGAGTGGACAGTGTCGCGTGTTGTATGCGCGACTCGACATGTAGGCTATGGAAGTGTTGAGTGTTGGTTATGAACGTGTCGAGTGTCAGTTATGAAAGTGTTGAGTGTCCAGTGTCGAGTGTCGAGTGGACAGTGTCTCATGTTGCATGCGTGACTCAACATGTAGGTGTGATTGTTGAGTGTCTGGTGTCGAGTGTTGAGCGAAATTATAGTGTTGAGTGTCGAGCAGAATTACAGAACTGCCTCGACCCGCGTGCACCCTTCCTGAAAGTTCTAGATTTTGCATAAGAACTATATTGTCTTGAGATTTATTTTAGAAATTATATTGAAAGGTTTGTAAGTGTATGCATTGGACCTTGGATGGGCCGTTTTGAATACGGATCCAAGGAGAATGCGAATATGAAATTCTTAGTGTTGGACCTTGGATGGGCCGTTTTATATACGGATCCAAGGGGAACACAAATATAAACGTGATGTGTTAGACCTTGGATAGGCCGTGTTGTATACGGATTCAAGAGGAACACGAATATAAACGTGATGTGTTGGACCTTGGATGGGCCGTTTTATATACGGATCTAAGGGGAACACGAATATGAACTTGATGTGTGAATGAGAATAATTGCTTGACTTATTATTACTGGTTGTGTAACTATGTAATTGAGTAACTGTTGAATGCTTATGATTTAGTATAATGTTAGAATCTCTTCTATTGGGCTATAAGCTCATCCCCTCCCTCCACAGGTACGCAGAAAAATGTTCATACTAGTGGTGTTCTAGAGCTTTCTTAGGGAGTCTGACGTCTACATGCATGCGAGGATTTTTGGGGAAATGTTTTGTCTCGCCTAAGTTGTGATAGAAAATTTTGTTATGTAATGGATTTGTGTGATATGTATAAATATATGTATGAAATAAAAAAAAAGAGTGAGATATTGATGATGTCTTTTTATTATTCTATTATTTTTGTTAATCAATCACCCTTACAATCTCTAAATAAGGGATGGTAGGGCATGACATATCAAGTTAGGGAATGTATGCTCAAGTTAGTATAATCTTATAAGGTGTATCATTTTTTATTGACCTTTATTTGGTAACTTTGAAGGGCTATGACATCGTATTGGGAGCACAATGGTTACGAACTCTTGGCCCCAGTTTGAGGGACTTTGACAAACTATAGATAACCTTTCAATTGGCACACAAAGAGGTTGTTCTTCAAGGCACATCAGCTCTTCAAAAAAGGGTGACTCGTGATCAATGATTCAGCGAAATCAAAAAATATAAAAAGGGTGTACTATTCAAATTGGTTGCAATGGAGGCACCTATTCTTAAAAAGGTAAATCGTAGCAATTGCAAATTTATTGAATTATAAAAAATTTTGCATCACTTCCAGGATGTTTTTGACAAGCCAAAAGGATTACCAACACTAAAGAACCACAACCTAAAATACCCTTGTAGTCTAGAGAAAAACCTATATATGTTGAACCTTATCGCTACCCACTTTATTAAAAGATAGAAATAGAAAGGTTGGTGAATGAAATGTTGCTTAGAATAGAGATCAAATATAGCAACAACCTTATTCTTCACCTATTATTTCGGTAAAATAATATTACAGATCTTGATGGATCTGTGTCGACTACCATGTTATTAACAAAATCACCATCAAAGAGCTATTTCCAATTCTAGTAATTGATGAATTATTGGATAAGTTATATGATGCAAGAGTTTTCACTAAGCTTGATCTACGAAGCGTTTATCATCAAATACAAGTAGCGCCGACACCGAAAACAACGTTTCATACATATCATGCCCATTAAGAATTTTTGGTCATGCCATTCGGATTAACCAATGCACCATCCACATTTCAAGCTTTGATGAACTAGGTATTTCAAACTTATATACGAAAATTTATTCTCATACTCTTCGATGGTATTCTTATATATAACAATTCTTGGGAGTAACGCTTTCAACATTTACACATGACAATGTCTGTATTGCGATCTCATAAATTGTCTGTAAAAAAAAAGAAAAATATGAGATTGGTCAAGTCAAGGTTCAGTATCTTGGCCATTTTATTTCTAGTACAGGTGTCGCTATATATCCTGACAAAATCTTTGCAATGTCAAGTTTGCCAAAGCCAAATACTTGCAAGCATTAAGCTGTTTCTTGGGTTAACTAGTTATTATCAGAAGTTTATTCAAAACTATGGTAAACATGCGGCTTCGTTCACAAAGATTTTGCAGACAGGTTCTTTTTTTTTTTTTTTTTGTCTTTGGCTACTGAAAATTTCTTCCAATAATTAAAAGAAGCAATGACCAAGGCTCCCATTTTAGCTCTTCTAGATTTCTCGAAGAGGTTCATAATTGAATATGATGTAAGTGGTGTGGGTGTAGAGGTAATACTCATGCAAGACAAATCGATTGTTTTCTTCAATCAAGCTTTGCATGGAAAAAATTTATTATTGTCCATATACAAAAGGGAGATTGTGGAATTGGTGCTTGCTATACAAAAGTGGCAACCATATTTATTGGGTCGACAATTCTTAATGAGAACAAATCATCCTAGTTTGCAATACTTGTGGAATTAAAAAAATTACAACTATAGCTCAACAATGATGGCTATACAAGTTAATGGGATATGACTTTGTTATTGAGTACAAACATGGAAAAACATTGTGGTTGATATTCTTCCAAGGAAAGTAGAAAATATGGCTAAAGAGGATCCTCATACAAGGAAGCTTGCTATGTTCAGTCAACCAATATCTACTTGGTTAGAGGCTATTAAAAGTGAGGTGAAAAGTGATGCAGGATTGAAGAATATGGTCCAACATATCTATGATGAAGAAGTTATTGGGCCATAGCAATATAAAGATGGGGTGATATTTTTTAAAGAAAGAATTTATCTTCCTAAGAATTCTTCTTTAATTATTGATATCATGAGTGAGTTTCACGATAGTACTCATGAAGGCTATTAGAAATATTGACGAGTGTTTTACCACTCTTAAAACACCGCAAGTGCATGGGTCACAATAAGTACTAAAGAGTGAGTAGAGTATGGTTCCTACAAGGATTGTATCTAAATCTTAGCTAAGTATCGTTTTAAAGCAAATTCAATTCTATCTAGAGAACTAAGAATTTAAAATACAAACTACAATTAACTAATATAAAAGCAAATAAAGGTTCAATTGGTAGGCTTAGCAAAAGTGGAATTTAATGATGCAAAGTATCTGGATGGATTTTTACCTAACATACATCTATACCTGTCCGGTTCAATATCACTAATTAATTTATTTCATGTTTATTAGTTGAAACTCTAATGTATTCCTACTATCTCTTCTGAGCGCAAAGTAGAAAATAATGCTCATTAACCATTTTTCATCTCTTGATCTCAAACCAATTAATAAGCAATAATTAAATCCTGACTTCAATTGATTACAAAGGTTTAAGGATGCTCTCGAGCTCCATAATGTTTAGGTTATGCTTTCTAATCACATATGTGAAACCCCCTGTCCCAAGCAATGATTTCATATACGAGTTCATCTAATCAATGTCTCATCTAATTAGAGCATTAAAGACAAGGAAAGCATAAATGAACTCAAAATGCATTATTCAATCAAAATCAAACCACCAAGGCATACAATTTATGTTAGCCTACATCAATCCTCTAGATTAAGAGTAATTAGTCCATAATCGAGCTTACAAAATATATAAATAAAGTACAAGCAACATCCTTAAAAACCCACAATAAGATACAAGAGAGAGAGTAGATAGAGAGAAACTAGTTTTCAAGCTAAGATCAAAGCTCCAATCCCTTGTAGATCCATAATCTTCATTGAATCTTCTTATTTTCCTCCTGTTTCCACCTGTATTTTTGGTCTCCAAGTGTGTTTTTAATCTCCCCAAGGCCTCTCTCCACTAAAATCCTCATTTTGACTATCTTTTATACTCTAAAATTGAGTTGGGAAAGTGCCCAGCTCAACACTTAGGGTTGGAGTAGGCTGAGAGGTTGTTGAAGTGCCAGCCTTCTACCTAGTGGCATTGGAGCAGGCTCGGAGCCCGCTGGGGCACCTCTTTTTTAGTGTCTCCATTGTGTAGTCTTTTCCTCAATCACCTGCGATCAAACGGCTATAACTTTCTGCTTAAAATTCAGATTTTTAAACGGTGAAATTCTCTAAAAACTACACTTTTAGAGCTTTCTAATGATATTATGGCTCGTTATCTGGTTCCTTGTAGATCAATATAGTTTATTCTGAGAATTTAGATGTCCAACATAGGTGCAAAATGACCGGTTTTGCTCTAAGCTCCTTGTGTGACACTTTCTACACTTCATAAATTTCATCTTATTAGATCCTTGAAGCTTCCAAAAGCACACCAAAACTAAGTTAACTCATAAAACAAAATGAAACACACATAAATGGCACAAAAACGCTCAAACACTAATAAAACATATGCTTGGAGTATTACAAAAATGCACTGTATCAAATACCCTCAAACTTAAGCTTTTACTAGTCCTCGAGCTAAAAAGAAAATAAAATAAAATAGAACACAATAAAGCACACAAGAAAAGAAAATGAGTTGATAGTTTAAATGTGAGTCATGCATAAAATTGATTCACAATTTGGTTCGTCAAAGATTTCTGAAATTCAATAGCTCAAAAGGAATACACTAACATTGTGAATATTTAGAATTTCAACTCTAATGCCAAGATCACTTCATTCAAGATTCTTCGTGTGTGCATTTAATAACCAATCATACTTCACTCTTTGAAACTCGGATCACTTTGTGCATAATAGTTAGTGATCAATCTCTATAGATAATTAAATGAAAGGACTACCATAGGCCTGCTTTTCACATCACTCTCTACTAGTGTGAGCTAATCATGAAATCAAAGATCAATAAGGCTTTCTTAAGCTTGAAACATGAGGCTAGGGTCAACGAATGATAAGGAATCATTCTAATATTTAGTTGAGAGCACCAACTCTACTATGTATTCATCCATAATTTCTTTCAATAAGCACTTTCCCATTAACCACACAACTTATTATCTTTTTGTTTCTTTCATTTTCTTTTCTTTTTTTTTCTTTTAACTTGTTTAAAGTGGTTACACCCCCAAACTTATTTCATGCTTTTATGAACAATTGGGTGTAACATCCTTTTTTTTCTTTTTCTTTTTTTACTCAAAATTAAAATTTTTCAACTCCCATCCTTTCATATGCATGGCTCTCAAAATCTATCCTAAAATGCTTATGCTTTATGAATGAAGGGCAATAAGTAAAAGAATAATTTATTTTAGGCTAGGAAAATTTAAGTGGTTAGACAAAGAAAAAGGCTAATAATGCTTAAAAGGGATCCACTAGGGATAATTATATATGAAATGGTTGACTTGAAAAAGGCTCAAACAGTCCAAAGAATGCCTAAATCACTTATCTAATATTGTGTAGCCTAAGATTATGCCTCGAGTGGTGATCAAACAGGTTTTAGAGTCCTATGAGATATCAACCCATACCCTTATTCACATAAAATTTCTCCAAGTTCAAAAAAAAGTGAAAAAACCCAAGGCTGTTGTGCTAAAATGTGTTAAAGAATCAAGAATGAAATTCAACTAACAAAAGAATCAAGCACACAAATTATACAATATCAAGTATTAATGAGTATCATAGTTCTATCATTGGATAATGATCATCAAGAGACCACAACTCACATCTTGCAACTCATGCAAACACACTAAAATACACTAAAAATAAGCAATCAAAACAAAACACGCCAAATAATTAAATCAAAAACTAAACAGAAACAAAAAAAAACACACCGAAAAACAAAATTTAGAGCAAAAACATACCAACAAGTCAAATTAAACCCAACACAAATGAAATGAAGCATAGACGAAGTATCCACACCCCCAACTTAAAATAAACACTTTCCTCAATGTTTCAATGTAATGCAAGAGAAAACGAAATGTGATACTCCTTTAGCAAGTACGAGGTTGCATTCTACACCTTTTTTTTAGATGCAGTTGATGGCGTTGAGGTATCATGAGATTTGCTTTGAGTTTCTTAAGTCTAATTTGACCTAAACACATACATCAACACATGAGACACTTTGTACTCAAAATCAAACATCAAAATCACTTAAACTCAATGAAAAAACACACAACAAAAGAAAATCACATGAAACATAAAAGTAAAAGTTTAGAAATGCTTTGGTTGCCTCTCAATCAGTGCTTGATTTATAGTCAACAGCTTGACTTTGTCTAGATTCACTTTTTCCTATAAGGAAATACTTTGATCATAGTGAAGGATCTCAACTACCTTGACTTAAACTTGCCCTGATAGATTTTCAACTAGGACTTGCGTATAAAGAATTGTTGTCCCAATTCCAAATGTTGCTCCAATTTCTTCCTATCTTTTGGCTTGCTCTTTGTAAAGCTTGACATTGTCATATGATTCACCAAGAAAAACAAGCCTTTATTGACCCAAAAAAGGTGAAGATGGCGGCTTATCTAGAAAATGTTGCAAGTTTGACTTTAATGGTGGCAATTTAAATGACTCTATTTCTTGCTTGAAATGAATAACTCTTGGAGAAGCTTTAAAATATGCATATATTTTAGAAAATGAGCTTCTTTCTTAAGACAAGCATTAAAAGTACCCTCTTCAAGTGGGTCAAAAGAGATATTCTCCTCAAGGTCACCGTAAGTACAAGTATATATAACATCAACTTCACACTAATCATCGAAATGCTTAATAGGAAACCCCATAGCTTCTTTTGGTTCATCCACCACAATCTCCCCTTCTTTGGCTTGATCCTCATGTTGAACAATTGAAGGTGTGGTTGTTGTTTAAGAATCCACCTTTGCTTTCTTTACTCTCCCATCTTCAAGCTCTTTATCACTCCTCAAAGTAATTTTCATGTGTTGTTCCTTTAGATTTTGCTCCATTTCACTTGGAAATTTGCTTTCTTGTTGAGCATCGAAGTATGAGGCAATATGTCCCATATGAAACTCAAGAGACTTCAATGTGGTATTAATGTCGTTATTTTGTTGTTCAATCCTTTCAAACCATGCCTTCTTAAATGTTCCTTTTGTCTTTGTAACGAATGCATTCAAGGTATTCTCCAAAGATGGCTCCTCTTCGGCACCCATGTTACCAAATTTCAGTGGATATTGCAAAACATAACTTGTATCATCATAGAAAAAATTTTCATGGTTGTGGAACCCTTGGTGATAGTACATTGGCTCATCGTTATCACCACAGTTGTAATGGTTAATGTTCTAGTTGTTGAGATATTGGACTTGTTCAAGCTCATTTTTAATCACTAGGAACCATCCATGGATTTACTTTATGAATTTTCATAGCATAGCGCTCATTAAGCCAATGATAGTTGTTAAATGCCATGTCTAGAACTTCTTCCTTTTTGTTTTCCTTAAGCCAATGATAGTCGTTGAATGCTATGCTTGGAACTTTTCTCTTTTCTTTCTCCTTAACTTCTAAAGAATCTCTTCTTTCACTTCCCAATAAAAATGGCAATAATTCAAAATTGTCACCTCTTTCCATTGCCAAAGGCACAAAACCAAATAAAAAAGAACAAAAAGAAACTACAAAAACAATACTAGCTACAAAAAGAAAATAAAACAATTTAAATGCGAAAAGAAAATCTTGATTAAAATTGAAATTACTTAATAGATTTAGCTAAAAAAAGATATAACAATCCCTAGCAGCGGTATCAAAAGCTTGTTGACAAGTGTGTTACCACTCTCAAAATACCATAACTGCATAGGTCATAACAAGTAATAAAGAGTGAGTAGAGTTTCGTTCCCATGAGTGTTGTATCTGAATCCTAGCTAATTACTATTTAAAGGCAAATTCAATTCTATCTAGACAACTGATAATTTAAAATGCAAATTAAGATTAACTAACATAAAAGAAAATAAAGGTTCAATTGGTAGGCTTAACAAGAGTGGAATGTAATGACGTAAAGTATCTAGAGGATGGATTTTCACCTAAACACATATATCATACCAATGTGGTCAATATTGCTAATTAATTCATTTCATGTTCACTATTCAAAATTCTGGTATATTCCTACTACCTCTTCCAAGCATAAAGTAGAAAATAATGTTTATTAACCAATTTTTATCTCCCAATCTCAAAACCAATCAATAAGCATTCATTAAGTCCTAGTTTCAGTTGACTACAAAGGTTTATGGACTCTCTTGAGCTCTAAAATTTGTAGGTTATATTTCCTAATCACATATATGAAACCCCCTTTCTCAAGCAATGATTTCACATGCAAGTTCATCTAATCAATGTCCAAATCTAATTAGAAGCATTAAAAATGAGGAAAGCATAAATGAACTCAAAAGGCATCATTCAATCAAAATCAAACCATAAAATTAGTGTTAGGCTACATCAATCGTCTAAATTAAGAGTAATTAGTTCATAATAGAGCTTACAAAACCCATAAAATAAAGCACAAGCAACACTATTAAAAACATAAAACAAGATACAAAAGAGATAGTAGAGAGAGAAACTAGTTTTCAAGCTAAGATGAGTGCTCCAATCCCTTATAGATCCTCAATCTCCTTTGAATCTTTTTGTATATCTCTTGTTTCCACCTCTAATTTCAGCCTCCAAATGTGTTTCTAATCTCCCCAAGGCCTCTCTCCACTAAAACCCTTGTTTTGTTCCCCTTTTATACTCCAAAATTGGAAGTGCCTAGTCATCGCTTAGGGTTGGAGCGGGCTAAGAGGGTGTTGGGCCACTAACCCTTTGCCTAGTGGCGCCTAGTGGCGCTGGGCACCACTTGTTGACTGCCAACTCATTTGTGTAGTCTTCTCTTGAGTCACTTGTAATCAAATGGCCACAACTTTATGCTCAAAACTTTGATTTGTAAACCGTGAAATTCTTTAAAAACTAAACTTCTAAAGCTTTCCAATGGTATATGGCTCATTATTTGGTTCTTTCTAGATCAATACAATTTATTCGAGAAGTTAGATGTCTAGCATAGGTGTAAAATGACCTATTTTGCTCCAAGCTCCTTGCATGCTACTTTTATGTATCGTACGCTTCATAGATTTCATCTTATTATAACCTTGAAGGTTCCAAAAGCACATTAAAACTAAATGAACCTACAAAATAAAATAAAACACACATAAATGGCACGAAAAATGCTTAAACACCAAAAAAAAAAGTAAGCTTGGAATACTACAAAAATGCAATGCATCAAAAAACTCCACAGAAGATTTGAGCAAATTTCTTTTGAAAGGAAATGAGAAAGAGGATTTGAAATTTTGTTGCAGTTTGTGATGTTTGCTATCAACACAAGTCTAAGCAACTTACTCCCGTAGGTTTACTCCTACCTTTTTCGATTCCACATCAGATATGAGAACATATTTCAATGGATTTTCTTGATGGTATACCCATGTCCAAGGGAAAAACTACAATTTTAGTAGTTGTCAATTGACTCTCCAAGTATGCTCATTTCATTGCACTAACATATCCATATACAACTGTTGGTGTTACACAAATCTTTTTTGATCATGTCTTCAAACTCCATGGAATCCCAAGGTCTATTGTTTGTGGTCAAGATTCTATCATCATCAGCAGTTTTTGTCTAAATTGTTTAAGCGGAATGGCACTGCTTTCAATTACAGTTTAGCATGTTATTCTTAAATGGGTGGGCAAAGTGAAGTAATTAATTCACTGTGAAGATGTAATTAAGATGTTTTACTTGTTCTTGGCCAAGATAGTGGATTAAGTGGTTATCTTGGGTTGAGTATTGTTGCAATACCAACTGGTATTCGACAATTCAGACCATTCCATTTGAGGTTGTTTATGGAGGATCACCACCTACTATGTTGATTCATGTTCCAAGCATGGCTAAGGTTGAAGCTATTAAAAACAACCAAATGTTCAAGATTTTTACTTGTTGAATTACTTAACATAATCAATAAGGCTTAGTTATGCATGAAAAAATATATGATCATCATAATCGAGAAAGGGAGTTTAAAGCAAGGGACTGGGTTTATCTAAGGCTTCAATCATATTTTCAAGCATCAATAGCAATAAGGAACAATCTCAAGTTGTCACCAAACTTTTATGGGCCCTTCCAAGTACTTATAAAAATTGGTGCTATGGCTTATCAATTGGCTTTGTTGTTTCAATGTTAAAGGAAAAAATTGGTGAAGCAGGTTTCAGTTGAAATGGACCTACCTTTAACGAGAGATGAAGATGTTTCTATCTATCCAAAGCCACAAGTTGTTCTTGATTTCCGAATTAGAAGGCGTAAGAAAGAGGTGCTTAGTCATTGGCAAGGTTTATCTCCAGCAGAGTAACCTAGGAAAATGTTACAATAATGCAAAATCAATTTCCTAATTTTGCCCTTGCAAACAAGGTCCTTTTTAAGGGGCGGGAGTTGTTACGTCTTAATCTCTTTGTAGTTGACTTAGTCCTAGTTAGTTGTTTGAAGTCCAATAATTTAGGAAGAATTAGTCTTCCACTAGGATACACCACAAAATAATATTGTAATCTTTATTGCCTTGTTAGTAGGTAGTTTAGTTGTAACTCAACTTGTTAAACATTTATTTAAGTGTTAAAGTGAAGAATAAAGTTTATCAATTATCAAATTCAAACACTGAGTTGAACAAGTGGTTCCTCAATTAACCGAGATCAATCTATTTATACAATTTTTCAACATTGGTTCACGAAAACAAAAGAGAAATTCTCCTCAGTACATGCCAGGTACTAATTAAAATGCTCATTAATTAAGTACGTATGAGAATGTTTTGCAAATATGAGAAATTTCATCTCAACTTCACTACAATCCTTTATCATTTATTTCATATCTATGAATAACACAAACATATTAACTTGAAAGATAGCAAGAGTGTAGTACAAGATTGAGCAAAAACAATTCATGTTGGTATCTATTCTTCTAATTATATTTTTACTCTTTCGAAAATATTATCTCCAATTTGATCACAAATTATTTTTTAAGTGATGTAATATTCATTAAATGAATGACAAAATAATGTGATAAGTAAAATGAAAATATTATATCACTCAATACATCATAATCAGTTTTGAGATAAATTTTTAGGAGTAAATAATATTATTCTTGTTGTTGTACTAACAAGTAAATAAGAAGATCATGGACAATTAAATGTTTAATTAGTGGTGCTGCAATTAAAGGTTTAATTAGGGGGCCAGCTGGCGGGCCTAGCACCTCATCAATTGTCAAATCAAAAACGAAGAGGGATTTGAATAGGCTGATTGAAAAAAGCATTCATCTATATGTTTATGAGTTGTTCTATTCAACCCTCACTTTTTAACTCTTCAGCCTCTTCATCTAAATATATCTTATTAAAAATTCTAAACCCCTAATTTTTTCTCATTAAACCTAATTGATTGCCAAACTACTCTTTTAGTTTATAATTGTATTTTTCATTATTCCCAAGTTAATTTTAAATTTATTTGATTTCTTGGGGATACTCGACTTGACTTACCTACAAAATCTGTTGTGTCATTACAAATTAATATTAGCTTTAGTATGCTCTTGTAATACTGTGTTATTTCATTTCAGATGTGGTTGAGTTCAAATTAACTAAATAGTTAATTATCTTGAAACTATATTCATAGATGATCATTTTCCTTTTACAAACCCTTTTAACTTTGGACCAAATTAGCCTTTGCTTCTCCGATCCCCTTTATCAAGCCATCTGCAACTTCATACTAGCTAGGCAGATCACGAGGCTAAAACATTGTTATTTTTGTTCAAGACTTCTCTGGAATATATATTTGTGGCTTCCCCTTACGTTGCTAAATGCTTTCAGCCCACCTCTTCTTCCCTTCATTTATGCTTTTGTTCCATTCATATGCCATACTCTTTCTCTCTTTCCTCTCCTTAATTCGTTTACTTTCCATTTTATTCATTGCTATTGCCATCTTTGAACTATCAGAATCTAGGGGTATCACTAACGAAACAATCTGTTTTATGAGATGATTGTCATTACAGAAACTTAACTTTTGCCTATCTCAAGTCTCAAGTTTTACCTTGCGAACAGACTAAAAAGAAGCCTAGTGGTAGCAGCAACACATCTCATTCAGCTTTCTAGCAGCTCGACAAGAATGAGTTGAGAGATAGACCTTGAACGCGAAGATAGGCTTCAATCTGTTATGTCTCTATTTACAGTTGTTTATCAAAGGTGAAACTAAAATATTGTACTCATTAGTAATTTTATGTTAGGAAAAAATTGTCAAAATAAATAAATAAATGGGGCTGAAGAGTTAATAAATGGGGGCTGAATAAAAAAAACTCTATATTTATATCAAACTTAAATTTTAATTACGCTAATAAAAAAATCAAATAGCATATTATGAAGATTGCATATATGAGACTTTAGAGAATACCTTTTGATTATCAATAATGTTATACTTATAAAGTTTGTATACAAAATTGACGTTGCATCAAGTGAATGGAAAGACTAATATCAGCTGTTAATATAATAAATATTAATGATTCATGTGATATTAAATAAATGATGTCACATCAACTTTGTATAGAAACTTTGTATGTATATGATTACTCTTGATAAAGATGCATTAATGGTTGCGACACAGTCAACCAAACTTGGTTTAATTAATTAAGTTAAATTTGAAAATGCATTGATTAATTAATTTTTCTTTGAGTTAACAAGCCAAGAACGTTTGTTGTTATTTCGAAGTATTCAAGACAAATAAGCAACAAATTTATAAATCAAATAATTAAAAAGTCTGGTAGAATTTGAGTTCAATATATGTAAGGGAGCTATAGTCTCCGTTTTGGAGTAAATTAATTAATGCCACATCCATGCATTTCTATGATCACTTTTAATTTCTCTTGACTGAATGTGCTTAATTTCTTTAGTAGTCTTCAAAAAAAGAATGAATGATAAATTAACATGTTACAAGTACAGAATGTCCATCCCCTGCATGGTCCGGGTATCTGGATTTTCTTCGGTCAATCCGGGTGAAAAAAATAAAAAACCCTGATTTTCCGACGAGAAAATTCGGTGAGCAGTTTTTCAAGAGGAAATTAGTCTGGGTGCGATGCGGGTACAGTATTGCCAATAAACCCCACACCCAACCCGCACCCGCACAACTCAAGCCATTTATCCCAAAAAAAAAATGTATACACCAAGATTTGAACCAATGACTTAGAAGTTGAATTTTAACTATTAACCATCAAACCATATACCTTTTTACTATTAAAATTGATAGACAAGTATATATAAGTTATTTTTTATATAATTTAATTAAAACTAATTAATCAAGTAATATATTTTGATTTAAACTTAGGTTTTGAAAAACACATTATACAAGCTTTTCCACAACTACCAAGCATATCTTTATGGCATATTAAGCAACGTTATTTTATTTGATTTTTCAAAGAGTTAAAAAATTAAGAAAAAAAGTAGGAAGAAGTCGGGGAAAATTCGTGGTTGCATTGGAAAAAATCGAAAAATTTCGGAGATCTTACGAGAATCGGGGGGAATTCTTTTATTCAGTATACGTGCGGAAACGCCAAACCCGCACCCATACCCGGATTTTACCATCCCTAAATGCATGTACGTCAAAATTAAAATTAGAATCTTCAAGAGTAATTAACATTGCCACCCCCAACGTTTGGGCAAAGTAATACTCTCCTCCCAACCTTCGGCGAAGTAACATATAGGTCCCTAATTTCCAAACACTGTTAATCCATGCGTTAAACATATTGCGGGAAAACAATTTTGCCTTTATTTATATTATAAGATTTTTTATTTATTTCTCTTTATAAAGGAGATATATTTTAAAAACACCAACAGGACTCGAAAAATTCATATTTTTTAAAATTTTATAGAAAATGGTTTGTATAAATGGTTTATAAAAAGGGATTTTTTAAAAATACAAATTAAAAAGAAGATGGTTTGTAGATAAATGAAAATGGTAGTCTAACTGGTTTTCTTTCTAATTTTTATTTTTTTAAATTTATATTTTTTTAAAAATAAAAACTAAAAAGAAAATGGTTTGTAAATAAACCATTTTAAAAAAAATAGTTTGTAAATAAATATTAATGTTTTAAAACTTTTCTCTATTATAAAGAGAAATAAATAAATAATTCCTATGATATAAATAAGGGCAAAATTGTCTTCTCGCAATATGTTTAATGGATAGATTAACGGTATTTGGAAATTAGGGACCTTTATGTTACTTCGTCAAAGATTGAGGGGAGAGTCTTACTCTGCCTAAACATTGAGGGTGGTAATGTTAATTACTCGAATCTTCAAAGTATACAGTATTGGTGGAGCCTTTGACGTAGCTTGGAGATTATGGTTGTTCCTTTCATTCATCAGTCAATGCTGGTGCTGCAATTCTCGAGGTTAGCATATTTTTATATGAAAAAATGAGCTTCTCGACTCGTAGGAATATATATGCGAATATTGTCAGGAATATTTATAATAAATTTGGATAATATAATCAAACAATAATATATTGAAGAAATAATAAAATATAAATTAGATTAACATAACAATATATTAAATAAATAGAACAAGTAAAGAGATAGAGTAAGAAATATGTAGCTTGAGCACTTCGGAGGCATGTCAAAGGCAATGTCCTAAAGCCAAAGAGTCCTCCCCTAGTGTGGGTCATATCGGTAAGGGCTCGAAGATACAACCAAGTGCTCATAGCCTATCTTCTAGATGAACACGATTACCGAAAGAAAATAACATGTCTTCATGTGTCGCGGTTGCTCAAAATATAGAAAATAGTCAAAGAATATTCACATTCTTATGTTAGAACCATGAGACTCCTTTATATAATAATCTCATAGCTTAGGTAACTTACAAATTAATTATTGTAACTCTCAAGCCATAAGTTCTTAATAAAAACATGAACATTACAAATAATAAGTGTCGTAACTCATGCTTTTATTATACTTGTAACGTATGAAATTAATCTTAAAATAAATTTTGTAACTCATGATGTAAATATTTGTTTTAAATCTTTTATCTCCAACAGTCCCCCACAAAAGGTTTAAAACTTTAAAGCTTTATAAAACAAAATATTAAGATAAAAATACTCATAAAATAAAAACTATATATAAATAGCAACCTTCTATTATGCAATGGGTATAGACACCTTTCAGGTTTGAACCTACACTTAGTGTAGATAGTATCTATTTGAGAAACCTGAGTGAACAAAGTCTTGAACTCGATTTCTTGACCAAATTTCAAACTATCATACACATAATATCGACGAAGACATGGTTTTGGTGGGCTAGCGCTATTAATGGTCATGCGCTTAATCTTGATTCTCATGAAAGTTTGGAGAACAGCCTAATTCTTACAATTACGGCCCTCATGACTTTCTCACTTGGGTGAGTCCTCAAAAGATATATGTGACCTATACCTCGCAAGAGTATCTAGCCTTTGGACTTATTCAGGATAAATATCCTTCTTAACATCACATATAACAAGCACTTTGCCATAGGGATGAGCATGATCATATCTCCTCAAAGATATGTCAAAATAGTTGTGCTTAACAAGTCATGCAGTATGGATTGTTCCTACCTATTGAACCTCTTCATGAGATCTCCAATCATAGAGGTTGGGTTACTTCCCTAGGTGAATCCCTTCGGGCTTAAGCACATCCCCCTCGATAATTTAATTAATTAATTAGCATGCTGAAAATCTTTATAATTGCACAAAATCTCTCATTGATTTTATCTTTGAGAACTTGTTTCCATTATTTTGATGATTGCTTCCATTAGCTCTCTTAAATAATATTAAATATTTCACAAAAAGAATGTTAAAGAGCATAAGAATATCAAAGACACAATAAAGAAAATTGAATGAGCACTTAATCACCTCATAAGTAATAATATTTTCAAACTCATGCACAAAATTAATAATCATTTAATAATTTATAACATCATTTTTTTCCCAAAATATCATAAAAACATTAACAACTATCAAATAAAGAAAACCCCCGCATTAAGTAATATTTTAAATACACTAGGAATAACTCCACAAAATATTAATGCACTAATTCGTTAAATTTTAAAACTCATCAAAATAAAAACTACACTCAAAACATTGTCATCTTAATTGTACAAAATTAAGAATTAAAATATGAAACTGCTTAAAAACTAGAAACCCCCACATTAAAAAAATATTTTTTGAATCCTCACATTAATAAGATATTTATTGCTAAAACTGCAAATATAATATATAACTCATATATGTATTTAATAATAATCATTATCATTTTATGCTATTATTTCATTCAATACAACCACATAAATTATCATAATAATCTATTAATCTTCTTAACATACTCTAGTAATCAATTATTTAGATGTTATCACTTAATATGCATGATAACCACAAGAAACTATGAATTAATAGCTCACGACATTGCATATAAGTTTCTAATAAACGCATGAAAATACGTAATAAAAATTTTAATACATGCAAGTAACATACAAATTGAATTCTAAATCAATTTATAATAATATGCAACCAAGATCAAAAATTGTCTTACTCCAAAATAATAACACAATTAGTAACATATAAAATTAATTAAATCATAAATAAATAATCTGTAATAAATATCAGTAGTAAGAATTTTCATAACTGAAATATTTATTAGACCATAATAAAAACTCATAAAAGATTTTGATTATAAAACCACTACATATAACTCATCTATATTCTTTGAAAACAATAAGAAATTTTCAATATTTACTAGACAAGCTTAATAAAATAAGTTTGTATACAAAATTAAGATTCATTCATAAGCAAGAGAAACAAATAACCTCCTCATCATAGTTTAGTAACCGCAAGCTATTAATATCGATAATTAATAACTACAAGAATTTATTAATCTATATGAAGAAGGAAATAAAAAATATTTAGCACAGTACACACAAATACTATTGCAAAAATTGTAATACAATATACTTAAACTCATGCATTTGATATTAAGATCATTGCTCTTGAAACATAACATTTAAAGAAATGATATATGTTTCAATCTCTTCAAATACAACTAAAAAATGAATTAAAATAAATAGGTGTAACAACTTTTTGTAACTCAAAGCATCATGCATTAATAATCTCATATCAAAAAATATGCCTAACCACAAATAAATGGAGATTTAATATATCACAAGAACACTTTTCTATGGTAAATAAATAATCATGCTAACTAGATAAGAGTAGAAATAACATAATTAATTTTGTATTACCTCAAATAAAAAAAAAATTATACTACCATCATATTGTCTTGAGGTTGATTAAAGAGATCCAATCTCGGTACTAAGTTGAGTCATCAACTCGAATACATCCTTTTGTTGTCAACGTATTTTGAAGGCATTAGGCTCTCTCCAAGATCAAAATAAAATATTCTAAATAAACAAGGTTAAGAGCATAGTTTACTAAAACATAACATTCAAAATACAAAACCTATGCATATCAATTTTTTGTTTACATGTTAAGCATAAATGATAAGACTTTACTCATAATCATATGCCAATAATAATTCAATACATATAATATATAATATGTATTCGCAAAATATAGATAACTAATCAGCATACATTTGCGTTTCATTAAAATAGATCAAATAAAAAGTATCACACATCTACATGTTAAGTAAAACTTTTAAGCATTAAAAAGAAGATATTACACCATATATTATCTACTTACTCAAACTTATAACTCTACACACAAATTTATGTTTATGCAAGTATAAAACTCTAAGATTATATATTTTCAACATTTAATCCATGCATGTTTCAATATTTTCTATAAAAAAAAGTTAGAAGTACCTAAACATGCAAGTAAATATTCACCGTAAAAAAAAAAAAAATCAATCAAGCAACCATATTTTAAGGCTAAATAAATTTTAGAACAATTAAAAAAAATAACATGGTGAATCTCTTAGATCCTTACAAGCAAACATGTTAACATAACATAATCATATGATAAACAAAATAAAACAAGCAATAAACATGCTCTAGAAATTAATTGTGTTATACAACACCTAGTCATGAATTAAGTTGTTAAGGCCAACAATAAAATATATAAGACACTCTTTAGCTTCAGATTGTTGAGAATATTTATAATAAATTTAAATAATATAATCAAACAATAATATATTGAAAAAATAATAAAATATAAATTAGATTAACATAATAATATATTAAATAAATAGAACAAGTAAAGAGATAGAGTAAGAAATATGTGGCCTGAGCATTTGAAAGGCATGTCAAAGGCATTGTCCGAAAGCCAAAGAGTCCTCCCCTCGTGGAGGTCATATCGGTACTCAATGACTCCAAGATACAACCCAATACTCACAGCCTATCTTTTCGATGAGCACGATGGTCGGAAGAAATAACCTGTCTTCATGTATCGCAGTTGCTCAAAACATAGAAAATAGTCAAAGAATATTTACATTCTTATGTTAGAACGATGAGACTCCTTTATATAATAATCTCATAGTTTATGTAACTTACAAATTAATTTTTGTAACTTCCAAGCCTAAGTTCTTAATAAAAACATGAACGTTACAAATAATAAGCGTCGTAATTCATGTTTTTATTATACTTGTAACGTTTGAAATTAATCTTAAAATAAATTTTGTAACTCATGATATAAATATTTATTTTAAACATTTTATCTCCAATAAATACATGTGCTGGGTTGATCTGCGAGACCGAATCTGAATGCATGCATCATACCATGTTAAGAAAAATCTTCAGTTCGTTGGCACACCGGCTAGCTTTTTGTACCGGCCAATAAAAGGTAATTATTTACGCACTTAAAGGCAAATTCAAGAGGCTTTCTTTCTCGTGATTCACTTATGTTTCATTGTTCACGTAGCTAGGTAGCTATTAGAAAAGTCATTTAGCTATAAATGATTTTGGCAATTTTTCCTTCACATGCAGAGATATGCACGCACGTTATGCACAGGAGATGGATCGAGCTTAATTGTGTGGCTGTCCACTTATGCCTTTACGAGTCTATGAGTCCATATGTGTTAATGTTAATCATTCATAGCGATATAGGATCAAAAGTTTATCTAGAGATCCTGCATGTGTAGTCTCATTCAAATTAAAAAAGGTAACATGATGAGTGATTGATTTTCTTCTTTTTACTGTTATATTGAACCCCACCAAAAAGAAAATATTATTCTTCAGTCAAAGTAGGCGTAAAAGAGGTGATAATCGACAGCACGGAAGCTTATCTGCTTTATTCTTGCTTGGAAAATTAATGAAATGAATGCTGTAAGATTGGTGATGTGGTTCAACTTTGAGAAATATATCTCTTTATTTTCAGACATTTTTATTTATATTCATTATATGTTTGATACATATTCTTCTAATATCTGATGAACTTCCATATATAGTTGTTCTACGTGCTGAGAAGAAAAAAAGGGGTCCCCAATTTGTTTCTCTTTTTTGTCTTGTAATTGCTTTTCCCTCGCCATGTATTAAATATTGAATAATTAACCACGCAGATGAATATCATATGATCGATGGGCTAACAAAGATTCCTGCTTCATGATTTGCTACCCACAATGGGTTGGTTCAAGTGGTGAAGCGGGCCAGGATGGAGTTGGTACAGCACCAATGGTGAAGTCCTGGGTTCGAGTCTCCACAATGGCCTCCTCCATGATTTAAGTGGGAGACCGTGACAGTGGGTTGTGGTTGCGCTAGTCTCCTCCGAGGATTAGTCGTGTGCGCGTAAGCTGGCCCGGACACCTCGGTTACAAAAAAAAAAAAAAAAAAAAAAAGATTTGCTTCCTTTTTTCCTGAATAGAAGGCGAGAGATATGATTTTGTGCATTCTGCAATTTTCTATGGGTTTTAGTATGTCAACCGATTCCTTGTTTTTTAATTTGGAAAGGTAATTACTTAAAAATTCAAGGTTTCAAATTCTGATCCCTCATTCCCCCAACAAATTACGCACTGAAACTTTGAAAAATCCATGCTATCTTGCTTTCAACGATTTCAAGATTTTCTTTTGAGGAGCACTCAAGAAATATATAATATATATATTTTGTCCTAGGTCTAATATAATGTGATTAATTTATAGTGTTAAATATGTCAACCATTCTTTTTAACTTTCTCTACTGTGTTTCCAGAGTTATAGAGCTAGCTGTACGTGTGGATGACTTTGGTATCGATTATGGAAGAAATTTCACCTTAGAAATTTATACACTTTTGCTAGAAAGTCTTCAATTTAATGGTTGATATAAGTATACCCTTTTAGTTTGTGGACGAAAATATGTTGAATAAGAAACAGTTTTGCATATGGAGGTCTAATTTCCGAAGAAAAGTACCCGTAAATTCAATGGGCTAAGAGTTTTGTGTCCGCAGGCCTAGTAATATAAGGGAGTTACTTTTTATCTTAAATTGGCTTAATTGACTCATGAAATCCGATTACTTCATTCACTTTTATATTAAAATAAATAATATTATACTGATAGTGACGTATCATTAAGCGAGTGGCAGGTGGATATAAAAAAAAAATCCAAACAATAAATATTAATTAATGAAAAATACGGCATAAAATAAGTAATGGCATATTATTTTGTGTACAAGAGAGTCTGTGGTACAACCAATGCACTGCAAAGCCACCGATTATAGAGCTTTTGACCAACACGCCCACTGCGTTAAGATAGCACGCCAGGATTGGTGGCGCTGCAATGCAACCACTGCACCACAGACTCTCCCTCTATACAGACTTTGTATGTTTAATAGAGCTCCTTCAAAATACATAATAATGACTCTAGCATCGATCCATGAAGCTTCTTGGACATGCAAGGTTTTTTGTTTTGTAATATGCATTTGAATTTTAATAAACTGATTCGATGACCAAATACTTTGGATTAATTTACCTCGAAATTTTTCAACATCAACGCTAATTTTATAGGTCAACTGTATATTTTTTCCATTCAATTATATTTATAGTTAGACTTAAATCATTTCTCTGAAATACAACATATATTCAGCCTGCAAAATAGTTGTTGTCCTCTGTGAATGATATCCTGGGATGAATCATCTTAGGAAGAAAAAGCAAAGTGACATTGTGACTCAGAAATTCCCCCATTTATAGACTCCAGTACCACTGATCGAATCAAGAAAAAGAAAGTTGCTGGGATTAAATCTGATCTGCATTTGACTGCTTTAATCTTCATACATATATATAATAATGAGTAAGTCATATATGTGGTTGATAATAAAAACAAAGAAGAGAGAAGGAAAAGTAAAAATGGAAGTCTATTATTGTACGAAATATATAGCCAATAATTAGTATATATTATTTCTGCAGATGTAGATTTACTGAACCAATAGGCTCTCCATTGGATAAATAGTTTGATTGGACACCAATATAATTTTGATAGGTATAAGAAGGTGGCAAGTGCCTTCAAGTTTGGGGAAAATTTGGGCCCTCGTTTGTTGAAAATTTCGATTGATCAAGTAGTTCAACTTCAACAGATTCTGCCAGCCAAGCAGCAGGGAATTCTTCTTTTGTTGAAACTTAATCAACACGTCTTCTCAAATAGTCAAGCTAGGTTCTGCCTGTAAGCATTGTGCACTATTACAGCTGCCTAAGATTATGCGATCTGTGCCTATTCACTTTTGTTGCATACATAGATAGTACAGTTATTCCTCAATAGTGCCATTAAGTCAAGTTGTTGATGAGACTACAAATGCAATACTGAATGCAGGAACTATCAACATCAGCTGTCGTAGAGCATGAAAATGATAGATTAATTGTTAGCTTTAATGTAATAGATTAAAAAACAGGTCAGTAATTATAGCATCAGTAGTTGTAGTAGTAGTAGTCCTAATGCTGCACGCCAGAGAGTTGAGATTAGACACAAATGGCCAAATAGGCAGTCACTGTATCTAAAGCTAACCTTTCGACTGTGATGTACACATTCGGATTGCTTTATTTTCTTGGCTCAATGCAGAAACACATCTTTAATTATGCATCTTGTAATTAGATATAAAAACGAGGCCAGTAGTTGCATAACATCTTTGCATGTCTTACGTAGCTTAGGCTCCCCATATTTGGTTTGTTCAAGTTAAAAAATTAACGAAATTAAAATAAGCAAAGAATGGAATGAAAAAGTTGGCACTAACATGGTCAAAAAGGTGGGGGAGAGTGCTGGTGTAAGCCATGAACTGGAATCTGTTGTCTTTCTTAATAAAGTCTTGAATTTAATATCATTTCTGATGAAAAAATCAAAGCCTTGCCTTTAGGCTTCACTGAAGGCCAAGAGGGACATTACGTATTCTAAGTTAAAGATTCTCCATTACTTAAATCATATTCAAACAAAACGTTGATGGATTCTGATGTGAATTCCATCCTTCAAGTACACACAGTGGGCATATATATACACACACACACACATAAACAAAGTGATAAAAATCCCATAGCCTCTCTTCTGAGATGATGCAAATTTTAAATTTGATGCTCATGCCCTCTCTCTCTCTTTGTTCCTCAGTTGGGTGCATATATATTATTATTTCGCATCTATACTAATAATGGAGAGCTTTTGTACCAGGGAAGAACTGAAAAAGCATGATCGTTTAGAGCTACCAAAGGGTGTTATGCTTCCGGAACTTCACCTCTGCGCTGCTGCCATAATATATATATAAACTTTATGAGTCAGGACCACATAATTTTCTTGTGTGGGTTTCAATAGCTAAATCAGATTGCTTTCTATATAAACTTATGTATATTCTTCTTAATATCTTTTCATAAATTTTGTGTTCATTATATTTATATATTTATATTTTTAAGTGTCATATAACATGGAACAGTAATTTGGTAAGGCTAACTTGAATAGGGAGGGAAAAAGGGGAGATTGAACAGTTCATGAGCTGGTTGTCTATTTTCTTATATTTATAGCTGCAATTTGGAGATGATCTTTATCTTTAAACTTTAATAATTTTGCTTGGCTAGCTAGATATATGTTGGCGGTTCACGATATATGGAATATGGCCCTGATTACTCTTTTTCAGATGGCCATGATCATTTGATATTTGCTTCTTCTTTTTTTTTTGTACTGTTAAGGTTACTTAATTAGATGGCTAACCATCCAATTATCCAAGAAATGATACGATTGGCTGTAACTGGAATGATATTTTCATCACATCTTGGAAGAGAGGATTGCATGATGTGAAATTATATAATATGCATATATGTAGACCGAGGTCAATCCTGCTCAACTTGAGTATATTGATTTGCTTAAATATATAGCGGAATGGATAACAAGAAAAATTGACCGATTGGAGAAGGAAAACAAAGCAAAAAAAAAAAAAAAGTCAGCATCTGCTGCTTGATGTGTGGGAAAATGGAGTAAAATATAGTAAAGATTTATCAATATAAGTAGTCATATCGAACTAAATCTTATCTGTAAAAGAATAGAAAAGATAGAACTTATTATACAATTATATAGTTCAAATTAAATTTCCAATTTAAAAATGGGTCTAATTTGGCTTCCATACATTGGTCAGTACCGTACCGTTAGATACCTTCAATTTGAAGAGCTTTCTGCCATCCCTCATCAGCCCCACTTTGCACCAAAATATAAAACAAGAACAACTATAAAAAGAAAAATTAGACATGGACGTTAATGTATGTGTAATCACAGAAAGAAAGATGCAAAAGGTATTATACAGTTTAAGATGCTGATGAAGATGATGCCACCAGCTGTTTTCTTTTTCACTCATAGGATGGTACAAAGAACCCAACTTTTCTATACAAGGTAAGTAAACCATAACCATATATATATATATATATATATATATATATATATATGAATATTGAAGTGCCCTTGAGGGATGCAGTGCAGTTAATGCTCTATAGAAATAGAGTTTGGCAACGATACTAATTAATAAAACATTTAGGGTAGGTCATTTGTTGTCAACCCCACATGGCCTAGACTAGAGAAAGAGAAGAGAAAGAATTTTAGGGTTCATAGGACAGCACCTAGCCGACAAAGAAAGGATACCCTCAGTGGAGGATCACTTCTCTCCTTTTCAAATGTGTTTCAACATGTCTGCATAAGCTTATGTCCCTACAAAATTAGCAGCGTGGTCATGGCTGGATGGACAAAGTTTTTTCGAGATAAAGGAAATCCACAACCGGAAATAGAATGATGTTAACACAAACCAAATTATATGACAACCAATCTGGTTGTTGTAATTTAAATTGATGGATTAGATAAGGAAGTGAAAGAATTAGTTGTCATATTATTTATTAACAATTATTATGAGAGTTAATTTTATATCTAGTCTGATGTGAACATAATTGGGTTGGAATCTCTTTCCTGAGTAACATGATCTTGTTTGAATAACTTGGCAAGGTCCATTTAGTTCTTATTATCAGGTGGGACTCACCATGCAATAACCATTCTCCAAATCCATGGTGGGGCAAAGGGCTGTCGATTTGGTCGATCTAGACATCCAGTTTATGACCAGTTTTTCCTCAGACATAATTATAGATCCTGCGAGCATGCAGTCTCCCCCGCGCATCAAATTTCTAGACAAATCATTTTGAAAATCTCATAATAAAATTACCCTTCACTTTCTACTGGCTACAAATATAATTATATCAATTTTTACTCACTTTCCTAGCCTGTGTTTAATTATGATAAATAAATCAAACATACAGAGAGTTGTTTCTGACAAGTGATTTTATTAAAAGGGTGGTTTTTCGAAATAAAAAAATTGTTTCCAAAGTCTTAATCTATTTAAACCAAATATCATATAATAGAAGGGGAAAACTAACGAGAGAGAGGAAAAAAGGTTGTCTCTGAAAGGCCTTTTGAAAATGATAATTAAAATACAGCGAGACCACCTGTAGTTTGATAAATCAATTGAAATGTTTGGTCGGCAAGATGATGTCCACAGATGTAACTTCACTTCCTACAAATTTTCAAACATGTGGGTGGATATTATGTTTATCGTCTTATATTCTCTTTTGAATTCAATTAATGTAGGTTTTGACTCCATGACACATGAATCATAAATGAAACGATTAAGAATTTATGTTTTATTTTTTCTTTATTTGAATAAAGTAAGAGTGAAGCAAAAAAAGCAATCGCTATCAAGTATCAAGAAAATTTGGGGAGAATCCTTTGTTCGTTCCCTGGCCTTTTGTTGGCTTTCTTTTGGAAAGGAATAGGAAAGCTGGTAAAATTTGGAACAATGTTAAACCCCATCTGTCTCTCTTTAACTAAATATTCATGCCCATATGAAGACATTTTTAACAGACCCAATTTCTTACTCTGCCCACACGAGACTTGAACAGAAGATTAGTGCTGTGCTGAAATTCAAATTCCGTAAATTTGGTCAATATCAAAAATGAAAAATCAAATTAATTAGAGGGTATTTTTCTCTTCCCCACTTTTTGTTTTGTTTCTTTATTCTCTTTTGCAGTGTGTGGCAGAGTTAAAGAATTGTATAATTCAAGTGGTGTAAAAAGGCTCCCTCACCCTCACCACCTCTCTCTATGCTCTACCTCCTGGGCACTTTTGGGCGCTACAAATTCACGCCCTACCCTTCACTTTTCCCTCATGTTCAACCTCCTCTTCTCTTACTCTTATCTTTCTCTTCACACACCAACAATCCAATAGCATAAAAAACCTCTGTTTTCCTCTGCTTCCATCAATATTTAGCTTTGAGTTTTGTCACATCCTGTATTTAATTATTTTTATCATTGAAAATTGTTCTCCTAGGCTAGACTTAATGGCGACCATTGTGTGCCAAGGTTCACAATCATGTTTTGAGTCTCAAATACTTGAGCCATGGACATTGAGGCTTAGATTATCTTCATCAAAATCCCACTTCTCCCAACCCCCTGAATTGACCTATAATTCTTGTTCCTTCGATTCAAAAACCGAAGAAGATCATGTGGAAGAGAAATGCCACTCCGAGGAGAATAGAATCTCAACTAATGCTGCTGATTTGGGCTGCTGGAGCTTCCTCCAATCCATGTCAAGTGGCACCCAACTGCTCTCCAAAGAAGCAGTAGACAAAGAGAGCACATACGTTCACCCCCTTATCAGGCGTTCAATGTCTACGCTTAGTGAGAAGAGCTTGGAAATATGCACCGAAAGTCTAGGTAGTGAAACGGGGACTGACATGCTTGAAGACAGCAGCATATTCTCATTGTCTTCGTCAGATTCTGAGGGTGGTGGGAATTCTCCAACAAGGGAGCAACAGAGATCAGCATCACAACGTCAACTTTTTGGTGCCAAGAAAGCGAGTTCTCATAGCTTTCCACCTCCCTTGACGACAATACGTGGAGTGGAATCTCTCCGAGTGAGGTCCCACCGTGAAGATGGGCGCCTAATCATCAAAGCCACCAAGGCCCCGCCACCACACTCCCTTCTCCAAGCTGAACGAAGCAATGGCCGCCTTCGACTGTGCTTTTTGACACAATCTCCTCCCTTTTTTGACTCCAAGGCTGAGGAGGATGAAGCTCAAGATCACACACGACACTACCAAGAAGAAGAAGAGAATATTGAAAATGACCGCTCGGACCATGATGCTGATGCTGATGATGAAGATGAAGAACAAGGAGGACGTGGGCAGCACGTTGAAGCGCATGGAGATGATGAAGAAATTGACGCATACAAGTTGGGAGAGGATAAGAATGAAAATATTGTAGATGTTGAGGCTGAAAGGGAAATGAAAAAGTTTCCAAGGCCCGGTAGGTGCAAGGAAGGTGAGCCTGAGAACAAAGGATTGTTAAATTGGGAGTCGTTTTGGGTGGCTACATCCTAAAGTTTTTATTTGGCTCGCTCTCTCGATAATTAAAATTAGTTTGTCCTTTTCCCTTTTTGTCCTCTTTTTCTCTATAAATCTCTTGTTTCAAAACAAATATGCTTGTGGTAGGTAGTTATTATCGTTACTTGAAGATGCTTGCTCTCTCCTTCTCTTTCCCTCTCCCTCTCTCCTCTCTCTCTCTCTTCCACACAAATGTATATGCAACACTCACCTTCATCTACATTTGGATTAGAAGTTGATAAGTACTAATTAAACCCAAATTCTTCCAAACTCATACATAAGAGAAGTATGAATGAATCTAAGAATCATTTCTTATTATATGAAAACATCTGCATTTACACAGTTCATTAGAAGTCTAGAGTTCCTTTCATTTAAATCAGTCAATGCCAAAAGTTTGTCCCTAGGAGTTCTTAATTAGAAGAATGAGAGACCCCACAGAGTAGATTGCAATACTTTTCATTGAACGGCTTAGGAACCGTATATCAGAAAAGTTAATTGTACTACTCTCTACAACATGACTTTGCAAAATTACTTTTGCCAAGGTATTTTCAACTTAATTTATAGATATATTAAGTAACATGTCAGTTGTCATGTTAGAAGGGGAGCATATATATCGTCTCTTATTCTTTTTATATTTGCACCCTTTTCCCGACTAGTATGAATCAAACCAGTGTAATAAGCACAATATAACCAACATGTACATCCAATTTTATAAAATATGATGCGTTTTAAAATCGATAATGAGAAAATTTAACCATAAACATAAACAAAAAGAGTTATAATAAGTGAGGCAATAATCATTTCATTCGACAAGATTATGTCATTCCAGATTTTATGAGTTTGGTTGTATAGATTGACTATATGCATATTATTATTGATTTCTAAAATCTCTTTTAATTTACATTAACAAAACATATTACCAATTATCAATTAGGCTAGCATCGACATATAAAAGAAGTTGTATGTTGATTAATGTAATGATCCGTTATTGTATTAATTGGATCTTGACATAATATTAACTTCATCAATGAGCATTAGTATTTCACAAAAGGATCTTATAGATGTGATAATTCTTCATTTCATTGTTTGCTCTCGAGCTAATCGATCACTTCAACCTTCCTTTGCAAAGTCTACTTTTAGTTGAATAGTTATGGCTCAAAAAGGATTTTTACAACTACTATTTGGGGTACCTCATGCTTTTTCATACTATTGTGAGCAGTATCTTTAAAGCCTCAAAAATCAATCAATCAGTTATTTTGATACTATTTATACAAATTATTATCCGAATATTCTGTTTGATATGCCAACTTAATCTATATTTTTTGTTGTTTTCTAATAGATAATTGAAAATTAGTAATACTAAAATTATATTTTATATACAATTCAAACTTTATAATTTAATATAATAATCTACATGATAAAAATTTACTAAAAGAGAAAAAAATAAAAAGAATGATCAGTGAAGCTATATATCTAATAGAATTTAATCATGTAGATTATCACATTATGTTATAAAGTTTCAGTTGTATATAGGTTATAAGTTTAATATTAAATAAAATTTGAAAGAATTTTAACGCGCATTCTTCGCTAGACAGGTAATGAGATTTTTACATTTTTATTATTTTTTATTTTTAACACAAACCAACGCTACAAGGTGATTCCTTAAAAAAAGAAAGAAATACTCAATTATAAAAAATAGTTTGTGCTAAAAAATTCAAGTTTAATTACTCATCTAGTACTTAATCTAGCCTCAAAAATGATTCGTGACATTCTTCTTAAATTTAAAAAATAAGAAAGGCCATAAACAAAAAAAAAAAAAAGGAATTTTGAAGCAACACTTCAAGCTTATGTTCTCTTAATCAACATGAGAGATTTTTTTTCTGTAGTCAATTATATCGAAATTGACTATTGTTGCCAACGATAAAGAATAAAAAAAAAAATTCCCAGCGATCATCAGACAAATTGGGCACCATCAACAGAGCCTTATCCTTGAGGTAATTGCAGGCAATACGTGGGTCGATAAACGATCATACAACAAAGATACGCATCTGGGCCGTACAGTCTGACATAATCAACATTGGCTGTATCGTTTTTCTGTAGACTTGCCCACAATTTTCAACTTGGAACACAGAGATAGAGTGAGTCCAAAGCCAAGGTTGTGTAAAAGGGCAAAAGTAAGCGCAAGTTGGTGTACCAATTAAGCTGCAAATGCAACAAGTGGGCGCGCGGTAACATAGTAATCGAGGGTAAGATGCGGGTAGTGCTAGTGGAGCAGTGCCCGAGTCATTACTCACAGTCTCGCCACCAAGCTACCTCTTAATTACTTGCTATTATTTTCTTGCCCCTGTTGGCTGCAGGTCTCGTTGCAGTTTGCACGCGGCATTTGTTGATGCAGAACACAACATTGCCCCCTTACGCCTTGGTTGATTTTTTCATTACATCTGTAAAGATTAATGAAGTACTATTGGATAAGAAGTTCGTACTACCTCGCAAATCACGGTCCATTTGTCCACTGTAACTATTTTCTACGATTTCTTCTAGAGTAATCTGTAAATATCATTTCATTAAAATTGTATAACATTCTATTTTTTAAGAGAAGAAGAATATCGTGTTAATTTTTTTAAAAAATGTTTTACTTTTTGTTTTCAGTAGATCGTTGGTTGATGAATTTTAAGAAATACTTAATCATTCACAGCTCATGTAATTAGGTAGAATAACCCTTTAAATTAATGAAGATTTGGTGTTGTGTTAAGTAAATAATTATCAAGAAGGATACATGCACCTTTACCTTCATATATATCTGTTATTTTTTACATGCATTTTGTTCGCTTTCGGAAATAATTTAATAGGCGTGGCACGTCGACGTGGGAAGTTAAAAAAAATATCTAAAATATTACATTTGGCCACAGTGCATTTGTTGTTTTTTCTTTTCCAATAAATTATAACTCTTCTTTTGGAAATGGAAGTACTTTAATCTAATAAACAACTATTAAAAATAGAAAAAAAATTTCCAAGACTATAAAGAAAAAATCATTCATGCCTTAAAATACTTGATAATACTATTTAAGACCCACAAATTTTATTAAAATTACAAAGCAAAATCCTTATTCATAGCATACCACCCAAAATAAAATTCGAAATGAGCGGATAACGAAGGAATGGTGGAAAATCTTGCATGAGTCGAGGGATATACATGGAACTGGCAAGCCTTCGAAAGGGTAAAAATTTTAAAATATTAAATTAGATGGTGCAAAGAAATGCTTATTAATTCAATGGTTCTGGTACCACAATTTCAAACGCGGAGCACGTGCTAGAATTATAAGGGGAAGAAAAAGAAATATAACAGGATTTGCAGAAAACCCCCTCTGATATCTGAAAATTACATAATCAAGGAAGCAGATGAGGAATAGTAGTAGTGATGGTGATGCATAGAGGCCATTGCATAGCTTTTGAGACCCCCACTAACATTAAGCAACTGAATTTGAATCCAGGGTGTGACATGCATATATAATGTTTGATCTGATCCATAGAGAGATATGGAAGGCCATTGATATGATGCCATGTGTAAAAAATTAGGTAAAGTCCACACTATACGTGGACATTGGGAGAAAGGTACATTTTCTCACTGTGCTTTATCCTTTTTGATTTTTATATATCAAATGTACATGGTCTCTTTAATTAAGCAAGAAACGTCTTCATTCTTGGTTGCTAAGGAGTTGATTTTTTTTTTTTCCTTTTTTGGGTGTGTCTGGTAGCACTAGTAACAGGAGCTCCATTATCTTCTTGTGATTAATAAGTTTGGTAAAGCCAATTGTAATGCAACACCTACTCCGACTACTTTTTTAAGCTCTCTTTAATTTCCCTACTTGGGTTGCTCCATTATTGTTTAATTTCAATGCTTGCTTAGGTTGGTTTTCATGAATGTGCCAGTGCTACTACCTTTTTCTCTGATTTTTTCGTCTGAGAACTCAATTTTTAAACTATTTCCCATCCTTTATCGTCATCGCAAAACACGTTTATTTTAGAAAGTCTAAAATAGCACAACGATATCAACTCGATAAAATTACGTGGTAGTCTTTTTTTTTTTATTGAGGAAAACAACATCATGAATTGTAATAATGCATTGTTAAAATGTTTAAGAAGAAAATAAAGAAAAAGAAGGTTAATTTAAGTTTGTTTAAATATTGTGGGTGCATAAAGGGATGGCGTCACCAACAAAAGGATGCACCATAGATGTAGAAAGGAAGGCATCATCGTCCATGAAAGACCCCACCATCATATCCAACCAAGCCTTAACAAACCAGCCTCTACCCACGGAAAATACGGTAAAATTGACTCATTTTGCTCTGGATAAGGATGATATGGTAGGTCCAGCCCCTAGCTTTTCTCGTATTTTCTCTGCTAAAAAAACATTATTTTAAACTTCAGATACTACCAATAAGAAAATTGTTTTGATTTCTTGCTTGAAAGAAAATCTGGGAATTATTGTACTCGTTCTGTTATGTTATTGAATGTGCCAAGAAACCAACATGATTAATTTTGCATTTTTTTAATATGCTATATGTTTATAATCTTTGAAGTTCAAAACCGGTTTTGAAATAAAATCTTTAAATATGTGTGTGTGTGTGTGATTTATTTTAGAGAAAGCTAATAAATTTTGCCTCATATGAATGAAAAGTACTCTAGGGTACGTATATATCCACTCTGGAACCACAACAACATGATCATATATATTTATGCTACTAAGGACAAATAAAAAAAAATATTTAAATCATAATTTGTGGTATGATTGATACAATACTATTTTTTTATTGATTTGTGTACAAACACACATCATATGAAACAGCTTGAAACTGACGGCGCACGTAGGCATCCACAAGTGTTGAACAACAACGCTGCGAGTCAAGCAAAACACGTACATGGTCACATAAACACAAATATATATGAATGTGATACAATTTAAGAAAGAAAGATATGTTGGTCAAGTCGAAGGCAAGGCCAGCTGCAGCTGCCCGAATGATTGATGGATATCCAGATGCTAAAAGAAAATACAATGAATTAAACACTTGTAATTATTTGTGGTGGCAAAATCAAATAGTCAGAATCTTTGCAGAGGTGGGTGTGATCCGTGATGGAATATATCCACAAAATAAAACTAAAGCCATTGAATTTGAAACAGCTCGATCGATTCTTTTCATTAATGGCCATCAATTGTACGTCATTCACTCCATCTATTCCCCATTGTCTCTTTCACTGAATGCAAATCCCATAAATTGCTTCATAGATCAATCATATCGATCAGAAAAGTTATATATATGCATGCTATGGTTAATTATTTTGCATAGAAGCTGTAGATATGTGTGCGTGTGTGTGTCAGTGCAATTGTGTGCATCTGTCTGTCTAGCGTTCGAATGACAATAAAGGTTGCCTAAACTTGTACTCAAACTTGCTTGCAAGAAGCTAAAGAGAATAAGTAAGAAACATCTATGAGATGAGACATTGGAAGGGTCCATGCATGAAATTGGGTTTTCAACCAGGACCACTAGTGTCTCTTTACTCTTATCCTTTGGCATTTTAATTTGATGATTTCTAATTGGTGGAGATCTTAAAGCAATGAAAACTCTTGTTCTTTGGTTAACCTGTTCATAAATTGTGAAGGGACAGAAACAGCGAAGATCTTTGTTTCATTTTTATTCTTTTGTTTGCTTAATCTGGTGAGTACTTTAAGGGAGAGAGATTCAGTAACATGTAAAAAACAATAATATGTAAGTACTGCTAATTGACTAAGTTGGAACAGTTATATTAATAGCATAGAAAAAGTATAGAAGATTATGATAAATTTGAATTTTATATATAATGATATATGATTTTGCCGATCTGTAGATGATACATAGATGAGAAAGCAAGTGCGAACTTAATCAGTTAACTTGGCCATAAAGGAAAGCACATATATAAAATTATTTTCTTTTGGTATCAAATCATATGACTTTTTTCATCTTTTTGGTGTTGATTTTGTTTGAAATTTTCATGGATTCTTCTTTTTACTGATCAATTAATCTTCAATTTGATTCCCAAGAATCCAGATCTTTCACGTCAAGATGTTTCTTTTTACTACGAAAGATAAAAGGACACGTCCACTTCATCCCACATTAGTGATCTTTTCATTCACTTTGGTCTCTTCTTATCTTTGTCAAAGAAAAAAAATGCATTAATGATCAAACACTTTTGCTTTTCCTGCGGCAGCTCCATGATATTACCATTTCCAGAAAAGTATTAACTTTTTCTCCATGCAATTCACAAGAAAATAAATGTTGTTGTTAAATTTCATCTTGACCTCACCTACCCGTTTGATAATTAGGGAACAAGAAGAATTTTTCACAGATTTTTGGTAATCTTTTTGACATGAAACCATAGGAGGACAGGTTCCGTCCTGCACATGCACCAGGAAACATGAGGACAAATTCCTGGACGGCAGCGCCACATAATTGAACGACATCGAGCCCATCTCAAAAGCTTCCTGTTTCTCCTACCGCATGCAATTATCACATCATTCTTTACAATATCTCCTGCTTCTTTCGACTTCTGTAAACATATGAATCAAGACTACCTAATTAGTTGAGATTTCAAAAGCAAATTTAAAGTAAACACGGCAAGACTCTACAATGTTTGTTTTGTTCTGCTAAGAAAATAGAATCCTAACATGAAGTATTAATTAAAGCATCCTGAAATCTGAAACAAATGCACTTTTCGTACCAAGTGGAATCCTAATTATTTGAAGAAAAGTACCTTTCCCTATGTCGTAAGTAGTAGACCAGTAGTAGGGTTTTCTGTAGTAGATCTTTTTATTATTATTCTTTTTTAATGAGAAAAATAATTACTTGTACAGAAACAAAGATTCCTGAACTATCAACATTTTCTCAAAGCCAAAAGAAACCAAATTCTATACATGCCAATCTTTAGCAACTATCAAAAAAGTTGGAGTGAAAAAGGGTAGAGGGACCATCAAGTTAGTTTAACAAGTCCGGAAAACTTTATGGTGGTCACAACAGTTTCGTGGTGTAACCATCGACAATCATGGTGAGAGTCAAGAAAACAATGGGTGAAAAAAAGAATGTCGTTTAGTCGTCAATAAAATTGATAGGACTCCGTAGATCTCGCCTAGTTTTGTTCATTATAGCATAGTTATAAGAATCTTTGTTGTCTCAGCTGAATATACCACTTTATTCTTCCAGACATGAAAACTTTTGCACAGTAATCGTCACGTGACTCGGGCCAAAGTGAATCCACTGCCACTAACCACGTTAACTGCCTCATAAAGTGGGTGAAATTGTAGCTTATAGGCTTTGCCTACCCAGACGAAGACCACTTAGGGTAGTTCAAAGTTGAAACAGAGTGAAAATAATAATCATAATGATAAATGACCAAGAGAGACCCTACTCATCTGTGAATGCGATACGATTTTCTCTCAAAAACTAAGTTGATAAACTGCCGTTTCTTTCGACTTAAATACTCAGTAACTATTTTGTTTTTCCCTCATAAATAATAAAGCCTGTTAAAACCATGCTGAGGATTTAATTTTCATCATCTTCTTGCCTCACGAGAATGACAGTATTTGTTGATTCAAAAACCACGGTTAAAATCTAACTAAAATGGCTGCAAACACCACATCCAATCGAAGTTCACGTTTTTTCCTTCATGAAGTTAAAGCTTGGCGTTTAATAAAGCAAAAATCACAGAATCTATATCATTCCCACTCCATGTTACATAAAAATTCGGGCTCTCGTAATACATTTAGAAAACTATTTTTCTGTTTCGAAATCCTCGAAAACTTACACCAACTTAATGCAAAATAAAAAAGAGGGAAAAAAGCATACAATGATGCTGCCTATATGAATCTCCTTGGCTCAATTCCAAGGGCATAAAACAGCACGATGGGATTTTGTGCTGCTGTTCATGCCGATATTGCACATTAACCACTAAAAATTATTAGATACCATTTCTTTTAAGAAATAGATTACATACATGAAAGCTCCTAATGGAAAAGCATAATAAATTCCACTAGGTACTAATACAAATACAGGCGAGGTACATACATTTATTTTCCAGGGAATGCAAATCGTAGCCTCTCTCTTGGTCGGATTAGAATTTGATCCTTTGGAGATGATGTCTTCCCTCCACCCGCTTGACGCATCATCTCTGCAATAATCACTTCCCATGTCAAATCTCCAAATGAGCCGAATAGTTTCAAACTCATTAATTTCATCCAAGAACAATTCAAACAAAAATATAAGGAAACTAAAGTCAAGATAAGGGGATAAGTTATTCCAATTTGGCATCAGATACATGTACTGCGTTTCAGATCATTTTCACTGGTATCTATAGTTTTCAAGCTTTATTCTACAGACTATGCTTAAACATTGTCTTTTGTCTATCCATTTGAAATTTTGCATAGACAAAATTGCAAATGAATGTAACATCTTACTGATCCCTCCTATACCTGTCTATTACAAGGCAGCAGCATTCTCATCTATCTTACATAGTCAAGAAGAATATTTGATTGTACAGAAGAGAATTCCACCCATTTCATTTTCTGCCATTGGTCTTTAGTAGGTGAAATATGGAAATAGTAAACTACATTGGCAGAATGGACAATGACAGAAAATGAGGCCATGGCTCCAACTTCATGCATAGCAATTATGAATGACCTCCCAAAATAAAGTCCAACATTCAATCTTGCACTGCATGAGTCTTTTTGGCAATAATCTTCCATATAACACTGAACCTGGACAAAAGGAAGCCTTCATCTTTTTTAAAGCAGTGGATCCCAATAATGTATTAAGTTACCTTGACTTCTAAGCACCATCCAATCTGAAAAATTCTTCAGAGGCAAAGCTGTAAACGAACTAAGCCAAGCTTGATTATTTGAACTTAGCTTGCTCAGACTGGACTATGGTTTGCACGAATATTTTCATCCGAGCTTGGCTAATCACTAACTAAAAGTGAATGAATTTGGATTTCATTTCTGGGTTGTGTAAATTGTAAAGATGCAAAATGACAAGACACAGGAGGCTATAATGTTAACATTAAGATACTATTGACCATTACTTGATGACATTACAGCCAAAGTAGGGTCTTTAGAGGGTTTATTATTTGTATGGCCCCATCATTTAACCTTTTTGCATTAAGTGGCCACTCTAAAGACCCAAACATGCGCTCTTGAACTTCTGAGCTATGACTTGAGCATAAGACCTATGTTTCCCTGTTTACATGGAACCTGTTCATAAGCCTATACAAGAGAGTTTAGACTTGATTGAGGCTAGGCCTACTTATCAAACAAGACAATCTCTTAGCTGCTCATGAATGGCTTCAATAGTTTGAAGATTTAAACCTAGCCTCACAGTGCCATGGCCAACCATCATCTCAGTTTGAGTCATTTTATTACGCACAAAAAACGACAAATTTTCGACCCTTAAAGCTCCATGAAATACAACTGTGGTAGTTTAAACAGAGGCTTCATGATTTCAGTAGCTCATTCATCAAGCTCTAAAAGGAAACCTCTATTACATTACTTGTTAAGGAGACCTCATTGCAGTATTCAAGTGCAATTCATGGATGACAACTCTTTTAAACAATATTTGTTTAGCCAAAACAGTTTTTAAGCCGTATACACTTTTAGTACCTAGATTCCAGCAAAAAAGAAACCTTAATGTTTAATGTTATAGTTAGCCTCTAAAACATAAAACGTTGACGTCTACTGTTACAGTTAGTTCTATAACCATTGCCCTCAACAAAAACAAAAAAAGGCATGGACATAAGTTTGAGATAGGTTAATGAAAAGTAGAACTTGCCTCGTTGTCTTTTGAGCTCCTCATCAAGCTCTTCTTTCCACTTCCTTTGTCTCTCTGAGAAGCTCATGCTGCAAGAAAAGCCAATGTTATTCTCAAGCTAAAGAATAGGTCCATACAAAAATATTAAGAAGCAATAAGCTAAAAATAGCGTCAAAAACAAATTAACAGACCTTGGACTAATTGTTTCCTTTTGAGTATCAAGAAGAAGCTCTTTCCATTCGCTTGGCTGAGGTGGCTGAATTTCCTGCAAAACTCGATCTTGCATGCTGTTGGCTTTTGATACAGGATCCATTTGACTCCCAGGGCTAGCAGTCTTAGTAGCAAAAACAGCTGCAGATAGTCTTCTACTAGGTAGCCGCTTGGGTGACCTACTTTTAGGAGGTAAGTTTGAAAAGTTTTCACCCTTTGCAGTTCCAACAGCGATTGGATGACCAGATGCATTCAGTGTGCTGTAGAACTCTTCATATAAAGGTGTTTGCATCTTCTTTAAATCTAGAGCCTGATAAATTTTCCAACAAAAGCATGAAATATTAAACTTCTATCATATCTCTACTAATTTTCCAAATGCTTAGTCCTTTCCTTTTAGTTTTTCATATTATCTGTTTTACTTGGCCAAAGAAAATCATGATAATCCCATCATTCATTTATATAGGAAAAGCAAACAATATAAACAGAAAAGATACCTTCTCATCCAGAAAGGCTCTAATTTTTGACTCTGTAACTTCTTCATCATCCTCAGCTGCTGAGGAACCACAGGGAAAAGAGAAGTCATTATCCCCATTACCAGATAATGTGGTGCTGCCAAGAGCTTCACAGACTGGTTCACCAGAAGATATATCCAATCCATTTCTGTTCACCTCTGGACTCTCATCAAACTTATACGGCCAGTCATCCGTAGGTTCACACATAGGATTAAAACTCTGATTCAAGGAAAAAATTCAGCTCATTATTATTAGAGCTAAACATTAAAAATATAAATCATGTGAGAGACCTCAAAATAGAACAACACCACCTCAAAATAGAACAACACCTTATTTATATCTGCAGATTCAAAGGCAGAGTTGAATTTTACTGATGCTCTAATCCCAAAATCATCTTTGTCGTCTATCTGACACATGTCATCATCAACATTGCCTGCCGCCCAGTAGGATCTTGTTGATAAATGCTCTGGATACACTGTTGAGCACCTCACACTGCCCATCTCGCAGACATCCTTCAAGCCTGTGCAGGTTGACTGTCTAATCAAAGAGTTCATGCTGTGACATCAAAATAGTACCCACAATCAAGATTTATAAACAACCAAGAACCAGAAAATCAAGAAAAGTCCAAAATCCATGAAATGAAACCACTCACGAGTTCTTGACATTCATTGCTGATGTAGCCATTGAAGTTCTTGATTCCTGATCATAGAAAAAAAAAATCGACAAACTTAATGCTAAGATTAACAAAGAATGGTCAAAAGAATAGAGGACTCAAACTGATAAAACTTATTATAGTTTAATTACCATAACTGAACTACGGAATACTGGATGAGATTCCTGATATGTCCCAGTGACGAATGGATGCTGCATGTGTATAAAATAAATAAATATATATATATATATATAAAAGGATAACACTGCAGGTGAAAAGCTAAATTTTTTAAATATACGCATACATGAATGCATGCTATTGCAGCTTATTGAAAGGAGATGATAAGGAAAGAGAATTAAGGATTCACAATTACCTGAAGCAAGTCTGATGCTGTAGGTCTTAAGTTTGGCTCCCTGCAGCCATATTGATGTGCATAAGAATTGGCAACAAATTGTCATACTATGAGATTCAAACAAAATATAAAACTTTGTCGTTGGCTCTTTTAACAAGAAAAACTAGATCCATAAAATTTTAAAACTAAAAGGAAAAAGAAAAAAGGTGGATCAATAAGGAACAAGAAAAGAATGTACTTCTGTAAGCATTTTAACAGAAAATCCTTTGCCTCACTAGAGAGATGTTCAGGGATTGGTGGATGAGATTTAGTTGTCCCAATGTGGAAGAGAGCAGCTACCTGAAAGAAAAGTCATATCCTAGTAAGCAAACTAATGAAGAACTTCAATACATCAGTCAGTTATTTCATTTCAATTATACCAATAAATTTAACAGCTATCAAGTGTGTACCTCCTGATACTGTTGGCTCCATGGAGGCTTCCCCGTAGCCATCTCAATCACAGTACATCCCACACTCCATATATCAGCAGAGCTAAGATGACAAATTTTGAAACTAATGAGCTTCTAAAATTAGAGAACACAAAGTGCATGCATATGATTCCACAATGCCTCATCAGAGACAGGAAAGTGAGCAAAAGTGCATCAGAGCATTGATATCCACTTCAAATTGAAATAATAACAAATGTGGACAGATTTATCTCTTACTACTCAAATCATATTGGTTCATTCAAAACCTCAATAACAAATTCAATTGGGACTGAAAAATAAGAGTAGAGCTAACTGTAGTTGCAATTCATGCTTAGTTAGTTGAACTTGGTTGAGCTAACAGAGGACTGTTCCAAGAAATTAAGATCCAGGGTATCCAAATGCAATTCAGATCCAAATATCACTCAATATTTTCAAAACTATCTTCCGTAGCGGAGACAATCATGATATTTCAACCAAATAAGTCAAATATATACAGTTATCCGCTACTAACAGTTGGAGGAAGCAATGAAAGCATGCTTCCTAGTAATGCTAACCAGGAAAAGTATTAACTCCTTTGCTTTGACCCAAAGTTTAAATTGCAGTGTATTATTAAAAATTCAAGATCCCAGTGTATAACCCTGGCTTTATGCTTCACCAATGCAAACTCAAAAGATATAAAGGAAGAAAAAAAAATCAGTTCTCAGTAATTGCAGCACTCTCAGATATTTTTACTCTCGTTTACGTTTAGAAACATTATATGATGATCATTGTTCTAATTAGTGTTTTGCATACAACTATCAGTTCTTAGTTTAAACAAAAATGGTGAGCCAATTTAAAACAACAAGAACTTAGAACAAGATTAATTTCACATAAATAAACATTCTAAAGTACCCGTGTCATGACTATTGCAAATAATACAAACATGGAGTTGAATATTTTTCTTACAAGCTGTGGCCAGTCTGGAGAATGACCTCAGGAGCCATCCAATATGGAGTACCCTTCATTGACTTGGCACCATTTATTGTAGCCTGTGGCAACATAGAAACCACAACAATGGCACGCATATAAAATCTATAATGACATCAAGAGTTTCTTCCTTGTCAACAAAAATTACACATACCAGCTCTACAACTTTCTTGGACGCACCAAAGTCTGCAAGTTTAATGCACCCCTTATTATCAACAAGAATGTTTGCCCCCTAAATAAAGCATGCACATTAGTAGATTAAATTAGATCAGACACAGATAATTAGGTTTCTTTTAAGAAAGTAGAAGCAGAAAGAAAATACCTTAATATCCCTATGCATAATTCCGTTATTGTGAAGATATTCAAGTCCCAATAATAGTTGTTTTGCATACATTCTAATAACCTGTAAACAAATGAGTTTGAGAGGTAAAATTAGTAATTCATCATCCTGCATTATTTAGAATTTGAAACTCAGCATCAATTATCACTTACAGACTCAGGAAAAGATCCAAATTTTCCTAATAGTGACGATATTGATCCACCCGGCACAAATTCCAACAGTATATTCAACGAGTCATCCTCTCTAGCAGTTCCCAAGTATCTCTAAGGAAAAAACACATAGAGAGGAGAAAAAAAAAATCAGAAAGTAAGCAACTCCAATCACTTGCATAAGAAATATGAAAAAATTATACTCACAACAATATTTGGATGTGAAAGGTTCTTTAAAAGCTTCACTTCTTCTTCAAGTTCCCGAATGTGAGCCTAAGGTAAAGAATTTTACAACAAAAGCACAAATCAGTAATATTAAAAGTGATACTTTAACAAAAACAGTTTATTCAGTTGCTTATAAAATACTTCTCTAGAGAGCTTATTAAACTTGGCTAATAGAAATAATTAATGGGAGAAACTAAATTTAAAATTACGCGTATTACTGGAAAAACAAACAAAAAAAATGGTTACCTGCGTTTTCTCTTTCGAAGCACTGCTTGCAGCAATCAAAACCTAGGCCCAAAATCAAATAAATAAATCAGAAACGAAATCGAAATCGAAATGCACAAACAATAGTACTGTGCATATAACAACCTGTTTAACGGCGAGGAGCTCTCCAGAGTCAAGATTCATGCCCATATAGACCCGGCCAAACGCGCCGCAACCTATTAATTCACCTTTCCGCCACCGGATCGGCGGCGCATCCGTTCTCACAATCGGAGGCAGAGCTGGCACCGAGGCTTTAGAAAACAAACCAATTCTTGATTTGCGAATGCTGGAGCCGATCTTCTCGACTAAGCCACCGATTCCTCCACCGCCTCCATCGTCTCCTGACGTGGAGCGGAAAACTAGGGATCGCCGAACCGATCCGAATATGTCTTGCATAGTAAATAGAGTCTGTGTTTGAGAACTTGAAGGATTCCGCCTCTCGTAGGGTGGCTGTGTACGGTCGGTGAATACTAGGGTTCTGCAAGGCGCATTTTACGGAGGAGTTGGAAGTGTGAAAGGTGAGACTGAGAGTGATAAAAAGAGTGCGTTTGAGAGAGAGAGAGAGAGAGAGAGAGAGAGAGGAGAAATTTGAAGAGGAGGGAAAGGGAGCAGCGATCTATTTTTCAAAAATAAAGAAATGCAGGATAAATGATGGTTTCTTGCCCGTTGGGGTTTTGGGGGGTATTCTCGTAAATTCATTTATTTTATTTTATTTTTTTATGATTGCTACCCTTCCGGTGTTTGAATTTTTTTTTTAATTTGTAAAATTTTTGTTTCAAATGGGAAATCCTCGCACCATTTTGCGAAAGCTTCATAAAAATCCTTCCATAAATAAAATCAAAAAGTATAAATAATAAACATTAAATTCTATTCATACGGCGCCAAAATTCAGAGAAGAAAGTTGAAAGACATTCTCAGAAATATGAAAAATTTTGCTTGAAAATCAAATGCTAGTCATCCAAATGTAACACTCGATCACAAAAATTTATAATTTATTTCATTAATTTTATTATATATTAAATGTAAGCTATGAGTGTAGGCCTCTAATCTTATCATTTCAAAGGTACATATTAATTTTCAGATATATTTAGGGTTTGAAAACATGAATTATTGAGGGATTTGGTGCTGCTTTAAAACGGGTGGATATTAGCACGTATTATATTATTGGTTTTTATTGTTCTAATTTTCAAAAGCATATTGTATAATGAATAATAAAAAATGAGATTTAATAGTAAAAAATTATTATGATTTAAATTTTTGATATAAAATTGTAATAATAATCTCTTTATTGTAATTAAAAAATTTTGGAAGTTGCAATGTGAACAATAAAATAATATTGTTCAAATATCCTCTAAAAGTTATTAAATTAAAATAGTTTGGTGGTCATATTATAAAATAAAAAATTATAAATTTAGGTTATAATAGAAGGCTTAGAAAAATTAGAAAAATACATAACCAACAATACAATGCGTTTGAAGTTGTAGATATCATACTGCCGTTTTGGAAGCCTCACCGAAGCAGAGAGGCGGAAGCTGAAGTACCGTGAATGCCGTTAGGTAACGGCGTTTAAGACAATGAAAGAAGCGAAGAGAATGGGGTTCACGTTTCCGATTCCCAAGAAGATACAATCAGTAAACTTTCTTGGTTTCTGTTAACGTCACTTTCTCTTCCTACTAGTGCTACTCTCTGAGGCTTCGTCCCAGTTGCTTGCTTCTCAGCTCGCACTTTCTCACATTATTAACGCAAGTCCAAGCCCAAGTCTTAGATATTTATAGGCTATTTTATCAATATGCTTCAAATGCAATTCTGAATTCTGTACCGGAGATGGGTTTTGATCTTGAATCTTTGTCAGAGGCAACATCAGGAGCCATTGGAGCTCTGGTCAGCACCACCATATTGTACCCTCTTGATACTTGCAAGACCAAGTACCAAGCTGAAGTTAGAGCTCGAAAGCATCAGAAATACAGGTTCCTTATTGTGTTTAGCTCGAGCTTGATATTATTGTAGATATCAAAGCTTTGCTGGCTTATCTGGGTCTGTTTCAAATGGTTTATTTCTTTTTTATATCACCTGTTAGTTGCCCAGCAATAGCATATGCCTATACTGCGTGTTGTTATATATATATAAAATTATTGAAGAGGTGATTATGTTGACTAGCTCTTATAAGTTATACCAAGAGAGGGGAAAGAGGAAGCAGAGTTTGAACTTCTGGAATGTTGTTTCAATTACATATTTATTTATTAATGGAACTGTTGGTTTATTGTCCGTGTATTTTCAATTATAGTTTTGTATTAGTGGAGAATCAACTTGAATAATGATGGGTTATAGTGTATACTTAAGGAGAATATAATAAGCATATGTTAATTGTCAGTGTCATGGAGTTCAAACAACAGATGTTCAGATTATCTTTGCCCTCTCTAAATATGATAATAGTTCATCAAAGTTTAGTATTATGCCCAAACAGTTAGTTGCTCTTAATTAAACAAGAAAAGAGATCAGAAACTCGAAACAAAAATTTGATATTCATCTTTGGAATGTACACAACAGATTACCTACAAAATGATTGCAACATGGGTTACGAACTGGTAAATTAGTGGCACACTGGATAAGTTATGCACAGTTACAGTTTTAAAATCGAATTGATTGCAATTCTGAATGTTACAGAACAGCTACATCTGATATATGGCTATTTTCAATTTATCTACTCTGCCTTGTTCAGGAAAATCTCTGATGTTCTTTGGGAAGCAATTTCTACACGTCAGGTTCTTTCATTGTATCAGGGTCTTGGGACAAAGAATCTGCAGTCTTTCATTTCACAGTTCATTTACTTTTATGGGTACAGTTTCTTTAAGAGGCTGTACTTGGAGAAAAGTGGTAGCAAAACCATTGGAACGAGAGCAAACTTGATTGTTGCTGCAGCTGCTGCAGCATTTACTGTAGTAGTAACACAGGTGATTGATATTTTGAAGTTTTCTTTTGATTGATAAATGTACATCCCTTCTCTATGAATGAATTTATTTGGGGATTTTTTCAATCTATGTGATCTTGATTGAGAAATTTAAGTTGTTTATATCATAATATTCTGTAAAAGCTGGCAATCCTCATATATATATATATATATATATCAATCTGCCTCTTTTGCCCACCAATTCAGGTGCTATGTTTAACCACCATGTAATATAAGATGTAAGTACACAATTCCCTGAAATCCTAGAAAAAGACATGAAATGACGGAGTAGATGCTAATAACTTTGAAGGATTAATTAAACAATTTCCCCAGAGTATTAGGCTGCCTTTGGATTCGTGGATTCAGAGAGGATTCTGGCTTTAATGAATCTAAAAAGGTCCACAACCTTGATGTTAATTAAATGCATAGATAGATTGATGCCTTAATCAACTCTATTTAAATACCCAAGGAAGGTGTGTAACTTCAAATGCACTCATTAAAGGTTAAATGGATTAGAAGCTTCTACAGTTTGCTCGTTGCAAATACAGTTTTAAATTAAAATTTTCTTCTCATTGTTTATAAAATTTGAAAATGAACTCAAATTCAAATTCATATTTTTGAATCCCTAGATCCAAACATCATACCAGAAAATTTATTTACTTTATTTGTAATGGTGGTCATATTACCGTCTCTGTTTATTGCAGCTTTTATATAATAAGAGTACTCCAATTTTTGGTGATGGAGGCTATTCTCTAACATTACTCATCTTTCAGCCGCTAGATACAGCATCCTCAAAGATGCAGACAAGTGAATTTGGGAAATCCAAAGGACTTTGGATAAGCCTTTCTGAGGCCAGTTGGAGTGAGTCATTTGATGGTCTTGGCATATCACTTCTCCTGACATCAAACCCATCTATCCAGGTATTCAAGCCTACCTTTATTTGAATAGTTGTGGCTGTGGCTTGTTTACAGCACAATTGGTTCCATTTATCCTATGTAAAAACTTGGAGGTTCTATTAGCATCAGTGTCTTGCTATGAAGTCTCTTTTTCCTTTTTCTTCCTAAAATCTTTTGTTCCAAGTAATAAGAAGTTATATAATAGTGAGGCAACCCTGAAAGAGAGGATTAGTATGGAAAGGAGTAAGGCTTGAAGCAAAATATAAGTAAAATGTTAATTTATATGAGGAGGAAATGGCAGCTATCATTTAACTGTTAAAGCCTTGTTCCAAAAACATTTGGCAAAGCATGTGGAAATCAAGAGTTGACAGCAGCCCCCTCTCCTGCTAAAATCGTATTTAAAGCTTGTAATTTGTATTTTCAGTTCTTACTCTGTAGATTTTCATTTTCCTTCTAAGAAATTTTTGGTGTGGCAACAAGGTTGAGATTGCCTTGCCGAACTTGATGAAGTATCCTGAAATTGGAAGTTTCATGTTGTACAGTACACTGCATTTGATCAGTTGAAACAAAGACTACTTAAGAGGCGTCTGAGAAGAGAAACTGGCAAAGAGTCAGCTCCAGAATCTCTCTCTGCATTCTCTGCTTTCTTGTTGGGTGCAGTCTCAAAATGTATTGCCACAGTCTTGACTTACCCAGCTATCAGGTATGAATATGATAGTATATTTAACTGGGCTCCTCTTAACATCTCATTTTTGGAAGAATGAAATATAGTTGAACTAAGTTGTCCCATGCTGTTTTGTCAAAATATTCAACAATGGTTGAGAAATTGGGTACATTTTATCTTGGCCATTTTACAGCTCCTTTGACAATATTAATGGATGAATTGCCACCAGGTGTAAGGTCATGATTCAATCTGCAGAATTAGATGAAGATGGGGTTGAACAAGCTCCATTGAAGGACAAAAAGACAGTATCTGGTGCACTCTATGCTATTTGGAAAAGAGAAGGGCCACTAGGTTTTTACAAAGGATTACAAGCTCAGATCCTGAAGACTGTGCTAAGCTCAGCACTGCTTTTGATGATAAAGGAGAAGATCACCAAGACCACACGGTTGCTAATGATAACACTTAGAAAATTTCTTCTTATCACTCGCACTAGACTGAAGAGTGCCTGATTACTGGGAGAAATTTCCACTCGTTGAATCTAGTAAATGAAAGGGCTCAGTTGGATTTGTTCATCCCAGGTGAGGAAACCTGGGGGAATGCAATAAAAATTTACATGGTGAGGGATCTGAGACCACTTTCAATTTTTCATGAAGAAAAATTCAGATTGTAGCCACAAGGGGAGTCATTCTGTCAATAAAATTATCATGATTCATGGTTTAGGCGTGGACTCCCCTTGAATTAGAAGTCCACTTGGTTTTTTGCTTTGATCTGAAGAAAAAGCTGATATCTCAAGTTGCAATATTTGTTATTTAAGTATCAATGCATGGTTTAAAAATATTGTGTTATCTGTTGCAAAGGTTGCTAAGCTATGAATATTGAGGTGACTGCCCAAAAAAATTTTAGGTTATTTGGTGAAAATGCCAACATGATGTCACATTCGTATTTAAATTTTAAGATCAAATTTAATAAATGTTTACCTTCTAAAATATTCCTTCTCACATAAGACTCAGCGAATAAAGACCAGGAGTAAGACGAGGGACTGCAAGACAAGTCCTGATATCATTAAGCAACGAGTTTAATGGGGAAAGATGAGTTCTATGGTAGTTTTGTTATTGGCCAGCACTTTTCTATTAACAAAGAAACGTAATTGCCCAGGAATTTGTGGATCCCAATTTCTCATGGAGGATATATCCACAAAAGATAATTGTATTGGGAATAGTTTGCAGGGTGCATTTCTCGGTTCAGAATCCCCACAAAAAAAAAAAGGGAGCAATTCTAAATGGAATCCATAATGCATCAAGCAAAAAGGAACATTAGTATCATATCTCTCATCATCACAATAAGCTTCAAAATTTCAAACAAATCGAGGTTTGCGTCTCTGAGACTTCTGCAGCAATCAGAAGAGGGACATAAAAGTATACAACAAAATGAACATGTTATTTGCCAAGAAATGTAGAAACCAGTCACATTTAAAATGTCAATTTTCCTGTTTAGTGGGACAGCCGAAAACACGTGTACTCTCACATGGCCCTTCTGAGTTGTAATGCTCAAGTCAAAATAGTCTAAGGAGATAGAGCCATTAACTTCATATCAAAACATCAATAGGACACCGACCAGCCAAAACAGCAAGTAGCAAAACAAATCAATCTTGGTTGTTAAACTGGCTGCATTGTATGTCACAAAGCTTCCTTCAGATGTGCTTGTGGTCAAAACAACCACAATCCAGTCACCGTCAGAACCAATACCAGCTCCTGTATACTTGGAGTCATTGAGACTACCCGAGTACTGAGACTGGGTGAAGTTTGTGAGCACAAGACTTGAAGCCAGGTTGGGAACGCAAGCAGGCATGATACTTCCATCCCTTGTGTCAGAGACATTCAAGTGGCACTTGGCTAAAAGTTCTGGATAATTGGAAAACTGAGGTTCAGTTCCTTGCAGAGTGTTAGCACCTGTAGTGTTTGTGCAGGGTTGACCTTTAAATTGATCAGCTATTTCATCAGCAAAGCACTCTGCATTGTCATTTTTTGTAAAGGGTTTCAAGTTTAAGGATGTTCTATAGCTGTTAATGCCTTGAAGAAGTGCACGCTCTGGATCATCTGCAGACAATTAGCGGGGAAGTGAAGTTTAGGTGGAAGATATCAAAGTTATCAACTGATTGTTTAAAATCCTATTAAATAATTTTTCATCAATAATTACTTATGTAGACAGTGAATTAAATCATAAATTAACTTGGTAAGATATGAATGATTAAAATATTAAAACTAGAAACGGACTGGCCATTACATAACTAAGAGGAAAGAAGTTCCAAGATGTCCAGGAAGCTTTATCTATACCGAATGTCACCTCTATTACCAAATTTCTAGGAATATGACTAGCCAACGTTAGGAAGTAGCATGAAGAGCTACATTTTGTCTCAAGGGATAGAAATGGAACGAAGAAGTTACAAGTTTTTATGCATTTCGTAAACAAAACTATGTTACAAAAAACTACTTATCATTTATAATTAATTCTGACAATTTTGCGATCTGCGATTTTACTTCTTGCCACCGGATCTCTTCCATGTTTCCAAGCAGCAGTTTGTATAGCTTAACCGGAGAAATATGTTAAATTATTATAGATAAGTGAAACAAAAAGAAAACGAATTTGGATGCTTCTTCAGCATCCAGCAGATACAAATCAAACTGAAAAAAGGAACATTAAGTATAACAGACATATTCCGTAAGTTTGCAGCTATAGATCTTGCTTATGATTCGAACTGATAAGAAATTTTCATGCCTTACCTGACTTGTAAATTGTCAATCCAAAAGTTCAAACAAACAGGGGAACTATGAAGGTTTCTGGGGAGAGACATTAACATCTCTTAATACTTCCAATTCTTCAACTTGTTGGCACACAAAGGGCGGAGGGATATTCAACAGAAAACAAGCCATGTATGAGATCCTCTCCCAGCTATACCAATTTGGCTTTCAGGTTTACTAAATTAATATGAAGAATACTTCTACCAACTTGGTTGCCACATGAAATCAATTAGATGTAAATCAAATCGTTATATTAACTACACCCCTGAAAAGGATCACACCCACATCTGATCTGATCACTGCCAGCTTCTCTAACCTAGGAAAAGATTGCTATGCACTCAAGAAGATTCTTTGGTAATAGCTGATATAGTTTTCCAACTCACCTATCGCCAAGAAAATGCGAAATGCCGGAGGATTGCAATCAACAAAAAGCACTAATTGAAGGAAACTACTGCAGCGGCATCTTAAATTCCACTAAATAAAAAAGAGGCATTGAACCAAGTTAAAGATAGTTGAAATTTGCATTATATAAGTTGGATCTAATGATTTTATAATAAGCAACCTTATCAAGAGAAGTCCATCAAGTAGGCAGCCTCGCAGTGCAGAGTCCGAACCTAAAGAACAGCTTTAGATCGGTTGTTCAGGTGAGTTAGAGAGACAATTTGTTTTATTAATTAGCAGTAACACTAACATGTGAATTCAATGAGAGGCACATCAATAACAATTCAACTAAACAGCAACAGCATTGCTTAAATAAGAATGCAAAATTTCAGATCTCATATAACTTGGCGTTAGGATTAAAATATATATATATATATATATATATATATATATAAAAGAAAAAAGAAATGAAGGAAAGAGGGCAGGATAGAAAGGATTACCAGAATCACATTTGGCCGGGCGATGGAAGCTGAGAAAGGAGAAAAGGAGGAGAAGATGAAGGCATGACGAAGCCATTTTGTTGCTTTGATGAAATGTGAAGAGAAGCCGTTGGAAGGAAGATTGTAGCTTTTCCTTTCTTTTTGCTTCTCTTCTATGATATCTCTGTAGACTGTACTTTAGGAGTTCATTTGCAAAGCTTCTTTAGTTAGTTGCTTGAAAGCTTTGTCTGAACAAGTGCCAAACAATTCGTCAAACGACGTCGTTGTCATGTGGATTTGAATTTGATGTCTGGCCAGACGTTTCTCATATTATTAAAGAAAATTATCTTTTTTATAGTTTTAATTTTTGTAACTTTTGCAAATGTAGCAAGGAATAACCAAATAAAATTGGGGGTTGTTTTTAATATATAGTAAGTTTACTTTTTCATTATTTAGAATAAAAAACACTTAAATACGTTTTTAACAAATCAACAAACATATATTGACGCGATTAATTCCATCCATCAGTAATTACTGACTACCGTCGGGGTAGAGTCCATCAACCCATAATCCCGTAAGTTAAATTGTCGTCTTCAATTTTAAATGACGATATTTTCTCTTGAGTCTCTTTAAGTTTATTGTATTTGATAATGAAACAATCATATGTTACTCAACAAAAATTCTATAGAGTTAACCAAACTATAAATTGCCCAAGTAATGTCAGTCTCCTTTATAAGTGCAGAAACAAAACTTATCATCAACATCTCGTCATTAGACATCATAAAGATCACAACACCTTTTTATGATTCAATATGCTACCTTCCTTCACAAATTACTCTTTTTAGATGAAACTTCTTCATTCCCCTTCTAGCACATTATTAGACAATCAAAATTAATTACAACATCTTAATATCCTTATCAAATATATATATATATATATATATATATATATATATTAAAAAAAAGACTATTGAAGGTCAATTTTTGTAAAATAAAGTTGATAATATTCTTAGTTTCACAAAATTCAATTGAATTTGAAGATATTTTACGTGTAAAAAGAGTTGAGGGTAGGAAATATCCATATTACGATTATATCCTCAAATGGATAAGGAGCGCTTTTTAGTTCATAAGTGGCTCAAATAGCATCACTTCAAAAAACTTGACAACAATTGACATATAGTAAAATAATAACAATAATAATAATGATTTAATCTGGTAATATTTAACATATGTATGCTTCGTAAGTGTAATAATCTATAACTTCATACCATTTTCTGTCTAAATATAGGTTTATTTAGTAACATTTTAAATACTAATTAGATTCAATAAAATAGAACGTGATAAAATTATGAGTCTGCCTATTGGAGTTGATGATAACAGTGAAGCGTAAAAACAATAAATTTAACTTTACATCACGTTAAGATTCATGAGATTTATTAATTTGTTAAGTAGATTTTTACGGAAAGATAAGCAAACCCTTTAATCAAGAAGACCAAATTTGAGGTGCAAACATTTGGGCAAATAAGACAACAGCATGCATGGTCCACTTGACAACTCTCTTGGTCTGGGTTTCTTCAACAACAAAATATCTGAGGAAGCAACCTTCAGAGGTCAGAATTTTCAACCGATTCCTAATTTTTTCAAAGTGTAAGGACTTATCTGTAACTGGGAAATTTGGTTAGAGGGCCGCAAAAGTCACAAACACACAAACGAGATAAATTAGTGGATGCAATTGATTTAGGATAACGTGGCCTAATCCTCCGATAGCTTAATTGCGTCTGCATGGCACCTCTAGCTCTCATTTTGTATATAACTTTAAGATGCAAGCTTTCCATTAATTTCAATTACAATTTTCTCCTTGAGTCACCAAGAAAATGGCATTGTCGGCCGATGGCCGGTTCTCCCTCTCAGCCGCCACCCGGCTGCGCGGTGCCACAGGATTTGCTGGGAGCAGCAAGTCATGCTGTAGGCTTGTCAGGTTTTGCAATGGAGAGTTTATGGGCAAAAAGCTCCAAACGACACAACTCCAGCAGGGGGCAAGTAAGACTGTGAAGAAGCAACATGTTTGCATGACTCTTTTCACTGACGTAGCAAGCGAGTCCAAGGTCAGCTCAACTCAGCTCAGCTCTCTCTTTTTCCAAGGCAATAAATATGCCAGTGCATAACTTACCGTATCATTTAAAGCAACTGAAATGTCACCTATCGAGTTGTTGAGTAAACGACCTAACAGACTATTATCTTTTCGACAAACGAGTTGTCGTTCGACGAACGTTTAAGTACTGCGTCAAATTAAGAGAGTATTTGATATAATGACGTGTAATTTGTTAATCAATTCTTGTGGGTTGCAAATGTAGTTGAGAGACTTAGAGATGGAAAAGCGAGATCCACGTACAGTTGTGGCAATTATTCTAGGAGGAGGAGCTGGTACTCGTCTCTTCCCTCTCACTAAGCGTCGTGCCAAGCCTGCTGTAAGTCTCATTTCATTGGCTTTCTTTATTGCCTGCCTATGTACAAGCTATTATTACTGATTCATTTGAGAATTGAGAAAAGACAAGGACGCTTTGAAAAGCAATTTGTGGGATGCACCTTGTATTGTATTGTAGGTCCCCATTGGAGGTGCATACAGGTTGATTGATGTGCCAATGAGCAACTGCATTAACAGTGGAATCAACAAAGTGTACATTCTCACGCAATTTAACTCCGCATCACTCAACAGACATCTTGCCCGTGCTTACAACTTCGGTAGCGGGATCAACTTCGGAGATGGCTATGTTGAGGTATATATATTTCGGAATTCTTCGATTCATCCGTAACAAATGTCCTTATTTTCACTTCACAAAACAAAATCACACGTCCTTCAAATTTCAATGAACTGGACTAAATAAGGGGACATGCGCGGTGAAGGTCATTCCTCTCTGTTGGTGTATATCAGGTTCTAGCAGCCACCCAAACACCTGGAGAAGCAGGTAAAAGGTGGTTCCAGGGTACTGCAGATGCTGTCCGACAATTTCATTGGCTTTTTGAGGTACCCAACTGCATCTGAATTATTAAATTGAATGCTAAGTTAGCGACAGACACCTTCACTTAATTTCATTTACCCTGGAAGGAAGTTTAGCATGATGTTTTATGGTATGCTTAACTTGCCGTAGGATGCAAGAAGCAAAGATATTGAAGATGTTTTGATTCTCTCTGGGGATCACTTGTATAGAATGGACTATATGGACTTCATACAGGTATGGCATCCCATTCAACTCAACTGGAAATAACGAGTAAAGAAAATAATGCAGCTCCATTTCGAGTGAGATTCTTAAATATTCAGTCACGAATATTCATCTCTTCGTTTCCAGAATCATCGGCAGAGTGGAGCAGATATCACTATTTCTTGTGTGCCAATGGACGATAGGTAGTCTCTTGCTTTAAGCAGAACTGGTGTCAACGCCGAAATGTATTCGGACTTTAGATGTGCATTGACCTCTCATAGTTTCCTACTGATTTCTGCATTTTAATCACAAGTGGACATAGCTTTTTTTTTTTTTTTTTGCTAGTTCTAAGTTTATTACATGATAATAGTGCATTAACCTTTTTGACACTTCTCTCTGTTTTCATGATAGTCGTGCCTCAGATTTTGGTCTTATGAAAATTGACAAGAATGGAAGGGTCCTTTCATTCAGTGAAAAGCCTAAAGGAGATGACCTGAAGGCTATGGTAATATCCAGATTTCTGATTCTTTTCAATTTCGGCTCATGACTCTGATGAGTGCATTTATTCTAATATATGTGTAGTATAGGCAGTGGACACAACAGTTTTGGGACTTTCTAAAACAGCAGCTGAAAAGAAACCATACATTGCTTCTATGGGAGTGTACGTCTTCAAGAAGGAGATACTTCTTAATCTTTTGAGGTAACATAGAAACAATACCACCATAAGATATTATGGTCTTCAAAAGTCAGTTCAAGCAGACGAGCAAGCACATATACTAAGAAAGATGCCATTTGAAATCTGATCATAGCAACACTGAAATTGTATCAGATGGCGTTTTCCAACTGCCAATGATTTTGGATCAGAAATAATCCCTGCCTCGGCCAAAGAAATTTACTTAAAGGTCTGTATGATCTATCTTTATGAGTCTAACAGGTCAGAAAATCAGTTATATCATATATGCTTCAGTTCAAAGCCTAGACAAAAGTTTATTCGGCTGTCCAGTCATGTCTATGTAAAACACTTTGGAGCAGGCTTATCTGTTCAATGATTATTGGGAAGACATCGGGACCATCCGATCCTTCTTCGAGGCAAACCTTGCCCTCACCGAGCATGTAAGTGTGAAATCACTGCATCTCATTGGCTTTTAATGCTCATGTCAAGTGCAAAGACACACTAACTTTTACAGAGGTGATCTAACATCTTTTGTGACATTCAGCCACCAAGGTTTAGTTTCTATGATGCAACAAAGCCAATGTATACATCTAGAAGAAACCTACCGCCAACAAAGATCGACAACAGCAAGGTTAGTCAAACAGTCTTCAACTCGCAGTTTAACCTCTCTCGTTGAAAAGTTACATTCTAAGCATTGTCCATAGCTCTTAATCTACTTAAAAAAAGATGCATAGACAGATACTGAAAAAGACTTGCCAGTTCCAGCAGTCAGGCATATAAACACAAGTAATGTTTTTAAGAAATGAAGAGGAACGGATTTTATTCCCCTGAATTGTTCAGACAAGTGGAAGCCTTGACAATGTCTGGGTTGAAATAAAGATCATTTTAGACCAGATTTTCTATTAGCTATGTATCTGTTTTTTGACATGTTTCCTCCGCTTTTCATTTTTTGAAGTCCTGACATTTCTGTTAATTCTTCCGCAGATTATTGATTCAATCGTATCACATGGAAGTTTCTTAAATAACTGCCATATAGAACACAGTGTTGTTGGTATCAGATCGCGAATAAATTCCGATGTTCACTTAAAGGTTTGTTTCAATAAATCATTCTTGTGGGGCAACTCTATAAATGTATTTGCAACGTATATGTTGTAAGCAACCACCTGCAAAAATATAGCATCCTAGGTTGCTTAATCATATGCCTCTTTTAGATTGCCTGTCAATCATCGGTCGATATCCATAAAAAAACGGGTTTCTACAATTTGACATTTAAACATGCACCTAGTATTCCTCTGCTATTGTTTTCTGCAACAAAATTTGAGAATACTTAAATGTGATGGCCGAAAACAATGCAGGATACAGTGATGCTAGGAGCTGACTTCTATGAAACAGACTCCGAAGTGGCATCACTACTAGCTGAGGGAGGAGTGCCCGTTGGAATTGGAGAAAATACAAAAATAAAGTAAAATCAACTTAAATCACCCTGTCTTACCGTTACATACGAAATATGGTCGTTTTGTTATCTTTCATTTCTCATCTTACAATTATATATGTTGTGCAGAGACTGCATTATTGACAAAAATGCCAGAATAGGGAAGAGTGTTGTTATTGCAAATTCAGAGGTATGGCAGAGCTAAGGCTTACTATAACTTATCATCCCCTATCCAGCATTAGTTCTTAATTTTCCCCACCTATTTATAAGAACACGCAGCAGCAGGAGATTATCTAAATAAGTTTTGATCAAAGAGCAAATTTTTTACAACTCATAATTTCTTTTTCTCCGTGAATTTACAGGGCATCCAAGAGGCTGATAGATCTGGAGAAGGATTCTATATCCGCTCCGGGGTTACCATCATCTTGAAAAACTCAGTAATTAAAGATGGATTTGTGATATAAAAAAATTTGTCCATCCGTTGTCTTTTGTTTGATTAGGATGGAAAATTTTCCACGAGATAAGAATCATTATGTGAGCTAATTAATGCCTAGTTTAAATTTGATAAGCCTGAGCACAATCAAGGTTATTTATCCTGTGAATGTGAAAAATCATCATTTTATCATTCATAATAAGAAGAGACGAAAGGAATCCATTTCTCAAAAAAAAAAAAAAACGCAGCATTTAGACGGAAATTTTTCGGGAAGGAGAGTGAGAGAGATCAGAAAACATCATAATGTTAGAAAGTGTCTATGTGGGAAGTTGTGGCTATGAAGTAAATGTGTTTCACATCAGATCGATGATATGTGCCAAATAAGAGCTAATCTGTAGTAAAATCTAAAACACGAGCCCCTATTATAGAAAAGGGAAGCCAGTACGTGTGTGCAAATATTTTTGCCATGAAATGCCGGTTAATAGTTCATATTGAAGAAAAAAGTGCAACATATTCTCCAGCCAACCAGAGGAAAAAAGAAAAAAAAATGGAACAGAGAGATGCTTTAATTTACCGATTAAAGAGTGCAAAATAATCATGGACATAGCATCAACCTCTTTCAATCCTACCACTATGTATATATCCATGGACCTATTTAATTCCAGAAATTAGATAAAAAAGATAATTTCATCTCATCTAAACCTAATGAAAAACAATTTCAAAATAATTTCCTGTCAAATCTGCATTGAGATCTTCTTTCACATTTTTTTGGTTTTATTTAGAAAATTTGGGGTCAAGCTTCCATTTTCCTAGCTCGTAATATACATGAATGCAACTATGAAGAGAGGTGAACAAAAGGTAAATTTGCATAAATTATCGATAACATTAAGCCTGTAAAGAAAGCTCTTCGCAGGCAAACTTCAATTCATTTTCATATCTTTGCAAAACAAACTGCTCCTCCGACGTTATAATATTGGTAACAATACATTTCTCGTCTGAAAATGGTTTCCTACCCGTTCTTCCAGCTCGATGAAGATAATCACTAGCAGTTCTTGGTAGATCAAAGTTGTATATATGGGTTGTTTCTGGCAGGTCTATCCCCCTGGCTGCTATATCCGTAGATACAAGAAGATAGCCACCTCTTTGTCTTACTTCCTGTATTCATAAATGCATCAATTAAAATATGTAACCCCCAGCTGGGGGTAAAATGGCTCGTAATACCAGTCAAGGAATTAAAGTAATCAAAACCCAGACAAAATAAACAAGAAAAGAAAAGCAGAACTTACTGATAGTGAAGCTGCTCGGGAATTGAAATTCATGTCTTCCTCCAGAAGAAGGATTTCTGAAGATCCCTCATATGAAGTCTTCAAAAGATCAATTAGAAGAGTTGTTGAAGGGACTTTTCCAGCTTTCTTGGACTTCTCAGACTACATAATTAGGAGAGCCCATAATTTATGTCGGCAAAGACAAAGTTAAGTCTCGTCAAGTAATTATCCGAATCTCCTTTAAGATTTGTCGAGTTAAGTTGAATTAATGTCAAAAAAAGTTATGACATTTGATGCATAGTGTTCTTTCAAACTATGTGAAGGATCATGATTGCTTAACTAACATCACAATTGTTGTATCTTCTCAGCATTGTAGACTAGGAATTTGTATCATAACTTAGTAATGTTACAATGATGATGAAATAATTAAGAATTGGACAAATAATTAAGAACATGCTGTGCAAACCTGCTCACCAACAAAAACAATGCCAGATTCGGGTGCATCAGACTTTAATAAGGACAGCAATGTTTGATGCTTCATTTTTTTACCACATATCTGTTAAGTAATGAGATGAGCACCATCAAGGTCCCGTCAATTATAAGAGTAAAGGCATAGAACTATAAAATAGATCGAGTGAGAAAAGTAGTAATAGCTAAAAAATAATAAAATAGGAAAAATAAAAAATCATTAAAAGGTTCAGAAACCCCGAATAGGAGTTATCACTTGGATACACAATAAATCTCATATTCTAAATTTTCTTACCACATATCTGTGATGCAGGCATGAAGGCAAGGGCTTAATTGCATTGACATGAATGTGAACCACATCACTCTGCGAAAGGTATCAAATCAAAAGCATATTATACAACCAATGGCAATACTACATCCCAATGAAGATAACATGAGAATAAAGCCTATTGGCAACCTTGGTCCACTTCTGCTGTATGCAGTCATGTAAAAATCGTCTGTGTTGGGGGATGGATGCACTAGCAAATATGGTTTGACGGTTGTTGCATGATGAATATGATCCCAACAGCTTTTTAAGTGAACTGACTTGCTTTGAAGAGTTGAATAAGAAATCAACCTAACAAAGAAATGGATAGAAAATTTCATTCCATCAAGCAAATACTTCAAAAGAGGCTTTTTGGATTAAAAAGTTTTTAACAGAAGCAAATAAGCCTAGTAATTATTATGGGGTTGCCTATTATTGACATAATAAACAACAAATAATGATTTTAAAAAAATGTTCATATGATCTGGAACTATATAAGACATCATGCAATCCAAAACTGCACTTCTATCTAGCCAATGAGAAGAAGATTTTCATCTTAACATTCTAAACCCATGAATCTCAAAATTATATTGAAATTTTCTAAAATATAGCATACAGACAGCAAACTCATATTATTCATTTCTTACAAATCCTGCTTCATATAATTGAAATTTTACAGAAGCCATTATTATGCCCATTACCTCATCTATAACCAGCACCTGCATGGACTCAAGCTTGAATATATTTTTCTCAATCAATTGGCACAAGCTTCCTATTGTTGCCACCACTATTGTGGGGGGCTCTGCCTGTAAGACCCAAAGCACTTAGTGAACTGCCTCAGATAACAAAGACAAATATGCCAACAGTAAGATGATATCAATGACAGAAAACTAAGAAAATTCATAGCAAGAAATATGAGAACCTTTCAAGAAGATAACTGCAATTAGTTACAATAAGTAACAACAATTTCTAGGAAGCTTCTTGGCCTTTTCTACATATAGATGCATTGTTAAACTATTTTCAAAGCAATAACAAGCATTTTTAAGTCCAGCAAGATGTCAATTCTTAAATATTGGAGATACAAATGTACAAATAATAAATACTTCTCCTCTGTAGGTTAAAATTACAGGAAAAAGTTTTACAACTTGAGATTCAAGTTAGCTAAAAGGAATTTAAAACTAAAAAATTCAACTGTATCAAACCAGAAAATATTGAGCACCTTTAGCCAACTCTTGTGTCTTCTCAACATCCCTCCATCTAAAAGAGCCATAACAGTACATGACTTCTCTTCCAAGCCCGTTTCTGAGGACTTTGCAGCCAACATCCGGGCAACCTTGGTAACCTTATTAAAGTAATGACAATAATAACAACATTACCACGAAAGATAAAATGAGGAGTTCACTTCGTTTTACATACATTCTTACTGCCCCATTTTTGTTTAAAATACTCAACGAAAAGAGAAATTCAATAAACCATTCTGAAATCATCATCAACATTCTTACTTGTATGCCAAGCTCCCGTGTTGGCACCACAACCAGTGCCTGAACAGCAGACCTCTGAGTGTTTATTACTGAAAATATCAACAGTAGGTAGGTCAGCGTCTTCCCAGAACCTGTCTAGACCATCAAAAGAAACAGCTTCCACATTAGTCTGTTCAACAAAGCACAAGCTAAAAAATCTATAGCTATTTCAAGTATGTTAAACACGTCAAAGGCCCTAAAAGTGTTACCTTTAGATATAAAATTAAGTTAAAATGCAAAATTAACCTGAGCATGAAGTATGCAATCACGCCCGGAGAAGAGAACAGGCAGGCCTTCACGCTGTATGTCCGTCGGCAAGACATATCCAATCTCTTCCATCCTGCACGCATTTCACTTCTCAATTCGGAAATTCATACAATTACATTTACATAAAACACAGACTAGTTAGCTGCTTATTCACTATAAAACGACTCGTTTCATTAGTCTCACCTGCAGAGGACGAGGTCGGGAACGTGACCTTGGCAGAGTTGACGAAGGGTGGAGGAAGTGTCGGTGTTGTTTCCAGTGTCAGCTTCCAGTGCGGTTACGTTTAGAGAAGAAGAGCTGAGACCGGCTTGTAAAGGTCTGAAAGAGATCGAGAGAGATACGAGAGCTCGGTTTGTGAAGTCAATTGAAGTTGATGAAGGAGATGTTCTAGGGTTAAGTATCGAAATCGGAAGCAGGTGAGTGGCCGAAATCGCAGCCATTTTCTCTGCTTCTTTGCCGTCGCTGGCCGAATAGATAGAGTAGATACTGATCGTTTGTTTTGTTTTTCCCTTCTGTTTGGATTGGAAACGACTTCAGATGGATATTGCCGTCTACAAACGCATTTCGTGTACTAGAATGACGGTGGGAGTGGGACCCGTTTTCAAAATTTTTGGAATTTGGACCGGGTATCATAGTCTGGGTCATTATTTGTCGGACCGTAGCGGATAAAAGGAGAGCAGTTCATTGTCTTCGTGCGGGTACTGTGCTTATCTCTTTTTTATTCCCCCCTACCCCCCGTAGTTATAGTATAAATTGGCTAACCTCTTTTAAATTAAATTTTGAAATTTGTCACTGATTTGTATGTATTTCAATAATATTGTAAGCAAAATTATTTGAAATTATTTATATTGTTTTTTAATAAAGATATATGTAACTATATCAGTAAAATATTAGTTATACCAGTATTCTTTAAGTGCATATTTTATTATAGGAAACTTGGCGCGCAAACTCTGTTGGTCGCTTTGCGAATAAAATTGAGAATAATTTTTTTTTTTTAAAATCAGATTGCATTTAATATAGGATGGGGCTTTGCATTGGGTATAATGGGTAGGTACCAACAAGGATTGCGTTTTAAGTTATGGCTTTGTCGAGTTCACACTGCTTTTGCCGAAAGTGATTTTAACTCATGGGCCAAAAGCTGACGCTACCTCTTTTTTCACCGCAACGCCTATTGGCCACGATTCACATTAGCTCAAAGCCAACCTCAAGGAATAGCCAACCTTTTATAGAAGCCTTTAAAGTTGTTTTGTTTTAGCGGAGATGATTTGCCACCTCAAAACGATTGCGAGTTTGATTTTAAGTAAATACGCAATTGAGTAATTAATATGACAACAAAAATAATATTTTTTATGTATCTGACATAGAGAATATCGTTACTGTTGTTGTTTTTTTTTTTTTTCAATCTTATGTCAGTCCTAAGATGCTCAAGCCCATTTCAATCTAATCATATTGAATAATATCTGTTTACAAGAAAACAAAAGAGATGTCAGCTAGCTTCTTCTAGAGATCCCCTAAAAACAATAATAACTCAAATTTTTTTTTATAACAGACCAAATAAAATAATTAATGCCCAAGGTAACCATCCCAACAAAGCTCGTTCAAAACAATACCTTTCTTTTCTTTTTAAATATGAAAACCATTTTACGAAGTTGAGTTTTGGTCTGACCAAATTTCATCTTTTGAAAATTTTCAAATCCAAAACGCAAACTCCCTCCCTAAACGTTTAATGTCGTTAAATAAAAAAAAAAAGGAATAATTTCTCAAGTCAAGTGAAGGAACAAGAACACAAGAGAGAATGATCAAAAGTCAAGTCACCAAGAAAGTGGCAGTTATATAGAGTGATAGGTTCATATAGTAGCATTAACAAAGCAAAGTAAATTAAGAAAGCAAAATGTCGACCCTAATTAAATGACTTATTATGTACAATATCACTGGATAATAATAATTTAATGTTGTACCTCAATGATGTAAACGCAAAAGGCCCATTGTATCTAAATAATTAATGTTTTAATTTCCAATGACCTTCTAGTAATTTTTATTAATGAACCCTTATGGCTCCATTAAACATAACATGCACGGTATGTTTTAAGTCAAAGAAGCATTAACGAGAAGAACAAATTTGAAGTAATAAGATGATTTTATTTTTTTAACAAAACAAAAGAAAAAGAAGAAATAAAATAAAAAAGTAAAGAAAAACGGGGAGGATTGATTCTTCGATTCAAAATAGAGAGCGTAAGAACCGGAGGAAATAATTCCTGCGTTTTCTGCATTTTCTTCTTCTCTCCGTAATTCTTTTCTTTGACCATTTAATTTTACTCTCCCCCCTCTACACTTTTCTAGGGTTCTCTCTTTCTCTCTGCTCATTCTTCCAGCTTCTTCACTTAAGTGTTAACGCTCTTTCTCTTGCTTCACTCTCACTCTTCCTCCTTCACTCCTCCATGGCCAATTTCTCTTCTTCCTCCTCCTTCTCGGACAATCACCTCCGTCCACCTCCTTTCTCCGCCTCTTCTTCCTCCTCCACCTCCGCTTCTGGACCTGCCGACGATTCTTTTGAGGACGCTTGCAGTATCTGTCTAGAGCCTTTCTCCTCTGCTGACCCTGCTACTGTATGACTCTTCCTCTCTTTCTCTTCTTTCACTTCTCCTTAATTTCTGACAAATTTGTTGTTGAAAGTTGTTAAGCTGACACTGTTCGCTACTGTTTGATCGACATTTAAGCTACTATTGTTTTTGGAGTGGGAAGAGTGAGATCGAGATTTTTCTTTTTCTTTTTTTTATTATGCTTTTTTTTTGGGACGGTGAATAGTAGTCTTTGAAAATCACTGGCAACTGAAGTTGTTTGACTGTTGCCTGAAAGCTGTAGCAATCTATTAAATGGTAAAATTGGCTCTTCATTTTCACCTAAGTGCTCATGATCATTGCTCTTTTCTGGATTTATTGGGCTTTCTGTGATTAATATGAATTCTATGATATCGAGTTCGAGTAATGTTTACACCATTTCGGTTTCTTCTTATCATATACTTTCATTTTTATTTTTTATTTTTTTTTCAATCAAAAGTCTAGTAGACTTTTTTCTTTTTTCTCTTTTTAATTTAATTTCCCAAAGATTGATCATCGAATATTTTAATAGTCTTCGATGTTAATTCTTGAAATTTAATTTTTTTTTTAAATTGATCAATTATGAGGGTTTAATTGCGCTTGGTTGTTTGCTTGTGAATTGCATTTTCATAACATTTTTAAGACTGGTCCTTTCGAAATAATAACTTCCAACATCTGCAGTGGACGGGATCTGATTACAATGCTACTGATAGGTTGTCTTGTTTAGCTTCAAGTGAGCTCTAAGCATTACATTTCTATCTTTTTTCAGGTTACCAGCTGCAAACATGAATATCATCTTCAGTGTATTCTTGAATGGTAGGCTTGCTGAAATGTTTTTGATTGCGCTCAATTTCTCTCGGGAGGAGAGCTTTGTGATCTGGCTCATTTTTTTCCCTCTTAATTAGGTCTCAAAGAAGCAAAGAGTGCCCAATATGTTGGCAACTATTTGTCCTAAAAGACCCAGCCAGGTATATAACATCCTTCGAAAAAGTGTGCTTTCTCTGCGTGTGCACAGATGCACATAATCATTCTTCTGTGTTATTCTGGTGAAACGAAGCCAACTGGTTTATTATTTTCTCACTTGTTTCTTTGTTTGTTTTTCTTCTTTATTATTTATTTATATTCCACAGCCAAGAGCTTCTAGCTGCTATCGAGAATGAAAGGCACTCAAAGTCGAGGAACATATCTTCTGCTGGGCCTGCTACTTATCGACAGGATTTTGATTTTGGGCTGGTGATTATTTAGTTTGGTTTTAAGTCATATCTTCAACTTAGGTTTTTCTGAATATTTGGCTTGGTGAGAATGATTCTGCTATTCTTATTTGTTGACATGCTTTTCCTTTTCAGGATCCCCTTTACGTGGAATATGCTGAAATGGAAGAGCGTGTTCTGCAGCATTTAGCTACTGCACGTTATTTTCGCAGAAGAGACATGCAGAGAGCATCTGGACTTGATCCTTCCCAAGTTCTAGTTATTACTTCTCCTGAAAATGCTCCTGGAACACCGCCAACTAGCGTAAGTTCTCCAGCTTCTAGTCATGGATCAGCAGAGGGTGATTCACCAACTTCTGGTGTACAGTCAGCCGTCAATGTTCAACCTCCCTCATCTCTTCCTGGTATTGCTGTTACCAGAGATGGCCCCTTTAAACCAAGGTACTTGCTTGGAACTAGAAATCCTAATATGTTTTGTATCTTAGTTGTTGATCAACTAGTGTCTTGCTTTCCATGCTCAGTTGTTCGTGCGGATTTTTTTCCCCATAATGTGGTTATGGAAACAGTGAACAATGATGGATCTGTTAGTTAATCAGAAAGAGAGAGAATATGCTGATGCCAATGATTTTGTTCCATATAGTATATCGGCCAAACTTTTTATTTTCTCCTAATTATGTAAATATGCGTTTTCAAAAGCTTGTTGTCTGCTTAAGTGCACAAGTGGATTTATGATATTGATGTTCTGTAACTTCTTTTCCGCCCCATACGAAAAGCTGTCGCTTCCATTTACCAATGTTCTTGTAGACACACACACAGACATCCTCACACACATGTTTTGTCTCTTTCAGTGGTTTCTTTGATATACATATATGTTTCTCTTTAATATTGTTTGCTTGGTCATTTTTCAGAGTAGTCTTTCGAGAGCCACCACCTGATAGTCCAAGGAGGTCAAACCCATCTGAGATTCTATCGTTCTCAGAATCTATCAAATCCAAATGGTCTGCTGCTTCAGCTAGGTAGATATTTTGCAACTTGGTTCCATTTGAAACTGATGAATTACTTGTTTCAACCTCCATTCTGAAATGCGTTTATTTTACAATAGATATAAGGAATCAATCTCAAAAAGTACCCGAGGTCTAAAGGAGAGGTTTCTTGCTCGTAATAACTCTGTTAAGGAGCTGAGCAAAGAAGTTCAGCGTGAGATGAGTGCAGGAATTGCTGGTGTTGCAAAAATGATTGAACGCCTAGATCTTGCCTCAAAAAGAACTGGAACTTCTGTTCCTGCTTCTGGTTGTCCAGTGGGAACATCTACTGTTGTATCTAAAGGAAAGGGTGTGCAAGAGAGTTCTATCAACAAGAGAAATGGGGACATTGTCCCTGATTTGAGTCCAGATGCACCTCCATATATGTCTGGTACCAGTTCAGGTCAATTGGAAGCGTTACATGCCCAGGTTAGATTGACCTTTCCCGGAATGTAGCTTTGAGGCTCATTTATTGCTAAATTATGTCTGTTCCACAATATACACTATCAGAAAACGCAAGCTTCTTCTGTTATTAGTTGACATTGCATTTGTTATTGAATGTGTCCTTGAATTGACATTGCTCTACCAATTTGAAAACTTTTGAGGTCCAAACTGCCTATACCTGGAAGAAGTATGTAGAAATGAAACAAGATGGGCAGTTCTGTTTCCGGTGGTGCAGCAAGTGCTCCATCTTTTAATTGGTTGTAAAATATAGGGCAATTTGATTTCAAACTATGGATAAACAATTGATTTATGTTGTGCATAGCTAGTTCGGGATTTATTTATTTATTTATTTATTCACAGAGAGGACTCTGATGTCTTGGAGTTTTGGAATGGCGGCTCACTTCTGTGTTTCGGACGATGCAAGTGACGTACACTGACGAACCAACATGCTCATTGGTCCGGTTCCGCGTCCTGCATTGCCAGTATGCACGATGGCTGGCTAGTGAAAATTATTCAAGGACTAGCCTATAGATTAGTTCGTTTTGTCTTTTAGACTGTAAGGAGGTGAAGGTGGAGTTCTCTTGGAATTTCTTCCTCCTTCCATTGGCTTTAATTGTTTGCACCTTCTATTTTGCTAAGAAAATGAACGAACTGCTTTGCCATGGTTCTTGCTGGTGCTGATATTGTACAATGTTATGGGCTGATATTTTAAATCATTTGTGTTTCACTTTGATATTGTGAGTTTTTGCATTGCTTTTTAGTTGCATCTTTGGTATTAATGTTTTCGTTCATTCCTGGTAAAACTTGATCAAGATATCTTATATTCTGGAAACAATCGGGATGCCTTGTTTGTTTCCATAACTCTTCATTTCCAGCACTAGCAAAAATACCTCACTTCCAGGGATGAAGAGCACGCCTTGGGCAACTAAAACAGATAATTTCTTGCGTTGCAGATCTTGCACAGCGTTAGGATTCACATGTAAAACTTGTTTGTCTTTTATTAATGTTTACAATACTAGGAAAGGGAAAGGAAATTAATATTACCTTGTAATTAAGTCATGCGAGTGATGGCTGATACACGGAGACTGGCTGACCTTAAAAAGATGTAAAAACAAGACCTGTTCGGCTATTCCAAAGGTCCGTTGAGCACAATGCCACAGCCTAGCCCTCATGTTTCATCAACTCCTGAACGTTACACGGTACACTGCTAACTAGATAACAACAAAACCACCCAACAGGATCAGGCGTGGAAAATCAATCCACCTGCAAGGCCTTACGTTTACGTGTAAGTTTAACTAGATTATATATATCCAATTATAGATGATATACCATTGGAAACTTGGAATGGAGAACTTGGCCAGTTAAGTGGGAAGAACATAACAATGGACGCCAGGGACGCACAAGAATATAAGATGGTGCAGTCTCACACAGATGAGCTGCCCCTCCCATTGGCGTCTTGGGCCCAGAGTTCATGTCTTGGGGCAAATAATAGGCCTCCTGCCGCGGCGTCTAGACGTTATGCATGATTACCTAATCAATACATTCCTTAAAGAGTCTGACAAATGATACCTTGCCAGACAGGCAGTTTAATTAAACCATTAGAGTTAGAAAATATAAATACAAGGCAATCTACTGGTTGCCAGCACTCACAAGTCAAAACTATTATCATCACTTTCACTATGCACGAAGCCACTCACTCATACTTGTATGTTTAGGACTCGATTCTATATAATTAGGCATACTCTCTCGACTCTTCATATATGTAATCTAATTACTAGAGTTCATTGGTTAACTAGAAAATTTCAATGTTTGGTATAACACCTAATGCCTTGTAAACCCAAGGGTTGGGCTTAGTATAGAGCAAGTCCTAGTGCCTTAAACCATAATTAGTGGATAAAGTTTTCTCCTTGGGCATAGCGAACACAAACCCGTTAACTGCAAGCTAAAAGGTCAGCCACACACAACGACAATTAATTCTCAAGGTAGCTGTTGGATGATTATCGACCATATAAGATCACCATGCAAGGGCTGTTCAAAAGTCAAAGTGCTCATAAAAGTGACTCTTTAGATGAGGTGGTGGTCAAGCAGCAGGCCCGTAACAAACCTAAGATAGAAGCATCAACCGGTCTCCGCCACACATAAAAAGGCCCTTTCTAAATGTTTTTGCTGTAAACTTATTTGCAAAGTAGGTAGGCTAGCTTATTATTAGCAAAAGTAGTACATAGATAACGCTGGAATTCGAATAGTGTCAAGCTTCCAAGTTTTTACCCACTGATCTCTATTTCTGCTAAAAGCAACTGAGAAATGTGCTTGATAAGATTTAAGTTCTTGTATTGATTGCAAATGATCTGAAACATCTTCATATCTGTCCCAAGACAACCTCCGCACCAGAAACCTTCATGTCTGATGGGGCTTCCTCTACATTAAAAGCCTTAATCTTCCCATCATCCACATATGCTGACCATCTACACAAAAATAACAATATACCCAGTTAATGAAGCTTAAGCTACAATGGTCATTCTTGTCTTGGCTTGATGGTAATGAGATAATAATGTAATACAGAACTTATGCTATGTTTTTATAAACCTCAGAGAAGAAAATAGACTGCATACAGCATTGTGGAATTCATTGGGTCTATGCATTCCCGCAAACCAAGTAAAATGTCCCCCAAGGTTTTCATCATATTTCCAACAGACAATTTCAACAAGAAATCAGTAGTAAAATGAATACCTTTCAGAGCGAGGCCCAAGCAAAGCAGCAGAAAGATCTTTTCCCAAGTCCAACCTCTTGTGGAAGCTTCCATCAAAATCTCCATAAAAGTCAATCTATTAAAGGAAAAAAGGAAACAGATGATATTACCTGAGCTATATCAGAGAACTTATTTATCATTCCGACAATGGAAAAAACTAAATGACACCAGAAACGCTACATCAAGACAATAGAGCTAACTCTAGATTGTAACATATATACATCACCTGCAGAGTAAATTAGTGTCAGGGGAGTAAAAAGAATAGAATATTGACAACCAAAAACTGAAGCTAAAGATTTAGGAAAAAAGGAAAGAGAAAATTTAGCACACAAACAATCCTTGGCATAGCAACTTCCTCTGGAAGATAAGAGAATAAAATTAAAGAAATAACTCACAACATCTTTGGCTTGAAGTTTCTCAGCCCAGGCATTCAGAACATAAGGGTCGTTAACAGCCACACAGATTACAGAATCGATCCCTTTAGCCTTGAACTTATCAATATTATTCTTGTAACTGGGTACATGCTGCTGTGAACAAACTCCAGTGTATGCACCCTAGAAGAAGGTGAAAAAAACCCTTGTGAAACTATCAATCTAAATAATTAACAAAGCATAAAATTAAGGGAAAAAAAATTGTATACATAAATATTAGTATCTTTTGGGTTCACCGTCTCACTTCCCAGACCAAAATCCCAATTTTTCTAGCCAGTTGGTTTAAAAGAACTTTTACCGTAGCCCGATGTGTTTTGACACATAAAATTGGTTAAACTAAAAATCAAAATCCATTCAAGACTCAAAATTTGCTCCACTGTTCTAAGCTTCCCAGCATTTCTCAACTTCCAACTAGTAACAGTCAATCTCATAACCACTCAAAGCCATGTTCGCCAAAAATAAACAACCTAAACATGAATGAAGGAATTTTACCAACAAGACCCACAAAAATAAAATAAAATAAAATAATAATAATTGTAACAGTTGATAAGTGAAGAATATCAGCATTCTTATTCTGTAGTGTAACCCTCATTTAAAAATCTGCTTCAATTTCTTTAATTTTCTTTTCTCGTAACAAGATTAAGTAGACACCAAAAGTTGTTCATAAGACAATAAATTTGTCAAAACCAAAATATAAATAACAAATTTACAAATAATAATTGCATAGCTGAAAAACTTACAGGAAGGCCGAAAATGACAACTTTCTTCCCCTGAAATCAACCAAAAAAAAAAAAGAAAAAAGATAGCAATTTAAATAAAACAATCTAAATTTTAATACGAGCTAATAAATGAAAAGAAGAATAAAAGGGGACCTTGAAAATGTCTTTAACAGGAGTAGTGGAGAATTTAGAAGAGACACCTTCGTCCCAGCTCCGAGCTTTCTGGAGGCAAACATCGGGTGCGGCAGAAAGTATGTCAGAACCCACTGCAACCGATGCGTACGCCCTTGATGACACTCCGATCCGAAGTCCATCCACCACTGACTTCAAAGCAGATGCAGATGGTCTGCTTCGCTTCAGTATGAGTGACGCCATCGCTTCTTCTCTTCTCGATTGATTCTGTGCCTGTGCCTAACTGCTGCTCAAGGTTGGTGTCACTTTGAGAGACGTTGGATTTGAGAACAGTCAGACTGGGATGGCATCTTAGGTTAAAAAACAAAACAAAAAAAAAAAAGCAAATTATATGTTATCTTGAACAACCGATGGATTATTCCGTTGTTTTATTTAAAAGAAAGAAAAAAGATTTTTGCCCTTTTTCTTGTTATTTTACATACCAAGTAAAATTATTTATTTTTACGAAATTAATATTCATTTCCTATCAAATCACTTGTTATTTTATTTCACATTTTTACATAATCATTCTAAACAAAATATGAGCTCTCTCAAGATACAACTGTTTATAAGCGTTATATTTGATATTGTTTTAGTTTTGTCGATTAAGGAGACGAATTACTGAATTAGCTTAATAAACATATAAAAAAAAGAATTAATTCTAATTTACCCCTTAAATTAAATAAAAAAAATTAAAGACCTCAATTTTCTGAAATTCAAAATTAACCCCTTAAAATTACTGTATCACCCCTTAAAATTACTATATCACCGTTAAATTTAACGAAAAATATATTAAATAATAATTGAACGCTTTAAAATCATTTAAAAAAGGATATTATAGTCTATTTTACTGCTTATTAGCGTTAAATTATTATTTAATACATTTTTTATTAAATCTAATATTAACATTAAATTATTATTCAATACATTTTTCGTTAAATCTAACGGTTTAATACATTTCTCGTTAAATCTAACGGTACTACAGTAACCTCAGGGGCATTCTTAAATTTAAAAAAACTGAGGTCCTCAATTTTTTTTAGGTCTAACCTCAGAAGATAAATTAGAATTATCCCTAAAAAAAATTAGCCAACAATTGACATAAAACCTAATAAGATTTGATAACTGGCAACGTAAACGTTAAATGATTTTCTGGGGTAAAAAGGGACAGTTTCTGTTGTTTTCTAGTCAAATAATACAGTAAACTCAAGCGCCTGCAGTAAGAGCTCAGAAACAAGTGAGTATTTCAGAGGCTCCATCCCTATTTAAAAAAAAAAAAAAAAAATTTCCTAATCCTTATTGCAGGTCTTCAAGCAGCTGCAGAACTCATTTGTCTCTACACTTCCATTGGAATACCATCTTCCAATTTCACAGAAGTGGCAGGGAACATTGTTTCTTTCAAAGTGAAAATGAAATCTTGTTTAGCGTCCAAATCACCTTTCAGCAATATTTCACCAACTGGAAGGACCCAGAGATCACCCCTATATTCAGCTGCCGTCTAACAGGAGTCTGGCCTTATTGAAGCACAGAAAACTTCTAGGTTCCTGAAAGAAAAATCAATTAAGATCATCATTGTCACAACCAATAGGGCAAGGAAAACAGCATCTGCAAGAAAAATAATAAGTTTCAATACAGGAAGGCACAAAAAAAGTTAATAAATTATTCAACCAAAGTGTCTGCAAAAGCATATAAAATTGTAAAAAAATATCTAAGCATATAAAATTGCAATAAAATATCTAAAGTACGAACATTAATTGGGAAATACTGTTGACATGCAACGGGACTCAAATGTAGAGGAAAAAAAATCTTTTTTTTTTTTTTTTCGTGGTTGATAAGGATTATGGGACATACGTAAGTGCATATCCATATTCTACCTCTAACAAAGAACCTGGTTAAAAGTCTTTTAAGTAACAAATCTGAAGATGGTTCATTGCAATAAGGACCTAATTTTACATCCACATTCTATCCTACTTAATTTTAGATCTAAATCACTCTCATTGTAAAATACAACCAAAAATAAATAAATAAATAAAACAACAAAATCATAGGCATATATTTTAGCAGATATATTAGAAGATCAGTCTAGAAGGTCATCAAAAGCATGAAAAATACAAAGAAACTGGCAGTTATAATCGAAAAAACCAAGATCAGAGCCAGACATAGACCAAAAGCAAAATGTGTGTCGTGGATAGATTATACTACTTTGCCGTAAATATAAACCAAAAGTAGGTTTCATGGATCATTTGGTAGACTACTTACTTTTCCTTTGTGCATGCCAACTTTCAATACTTCCATACCAGTTCCATTGGAAGCATAAAGCAACAAGGCGCACAATACCAGCAGCAATCACTTCAACAAATGCCATCACAAATGATCTTTGAGGAGATAAACCAGCGGTTGCTATAGACAGCAAGAGTCCCTCGAAGTTACAAGGGATAATAAAACTACCAGATTTGATACCATCCAGAGCTTTCTTGGCAACCTCATCAGCTTTCATTGCACCAGATGACCCAGCTATAATGCTGGTGAGCTGTGGTCTTCTCTTGCTTTCTGCAAATAAGTAGGCACTTTCTAAATATTACACTTACACACAACACAAGCATGATAAAAATCCAACAAAATCAAAACTAATTAATACAAATGATTCTAAACAAATCATTAGACTCTGCACTAAGGTGCTCCAATGGGGTAAGATTACCACAGATAGATAGCATTACCTTCCTCTAGACCAGGAGTTTCAGTATCTGGAGGGAATATAAGGGAGACATGGATATTGTCTGCAATAACCTCTTGCTGCAATGCTTCTGCTAAACCTCTTAACCCAAACTTACTAGCCGAATAAGCTGTGTAACCATAGATCCCCACCTGCCCACAAACAGATTCCAAGTCTCACCCTCAGTTAAACCACCAATTGCGAGTCTAATGCCCGACAAAATGCTAATAATGTATGTCAAAATTAAAGTATCGTATTTGACACTTCCTACTGACGTGTTAAAGGGGTATTTTAACTGGTACTATATTCAATCAAAGCATTTTCAACTATTGACATTTTTAATTCCCCAGATACATTAATTATGCACGTGAGATTCATCATTCAATATCAATACAATTTAATTTGTGCTATTCAAAAATAAATAAATAAATGAAAGTGAGCAATGCATGATACCTGGCCGGCCTGAGACGACATGAGAGCAATGGAAGCAGGGACGCCATTGTCCCTCTTCTTGATTTGCGGCAAAGCAGCTTTGATCATATTGAAACTCCCCATCAAGTTCACATCAAGCATGAACCTCACCTCATCCAATTCCTGCTCCTCCAACTCTTGCGGTATGAAAATACCTTGGTTGACCACCAACACGTCTATGGGCCCCGCTTCATCAACCGCCTTCTTCACGGCCTCGAAGTCCCTCACGTCCGCTGCAAAAGTCGCCACCTCGATTCCGGTGGCCAGGTGGATCGACTGTTTGGCTTCTTCCAGCTTCTGAAGGGACCGGGCCAAGATGGAGATCCGGGCTCCTTCCTGAGCGGCCCGATGGGCCATTGCTAGCCCGATGCCGCTGGATCCACCCGTGATGAAGACATGGCGGTTCTTGATTGGGATTTTGAGGGGCTTGGGCCGAACGATGAGGTAGAGGAGGAGGAGAAGAGAGAGAGGGAGAAGGAGGAGAAGGAGAAAGAGGAAAGCAAGGGCCATAAGCGAGGAGGGAATGAGAGTGAGTGCCGTGGAAATACACGGTGGTGACGCGTTTGAATTGAGAAATGATAGTCCAGTGTCTCAGTCTGTCCTTAGCCTCAGTCTTCCGCCTCCGCATGGGCAGCCGCCTATGATCTTTCTCCTGTTTCGACTTTTTTTATCACACCAGTCTTGATTGGTCCGCCAAGATCTAGCCACATAAGCAATCACATACTTTAAAAATGATTAATCCCAGGAAAAAATCTGCTCCATATCGACTGGTCATGTTACAGTACGGTTATTTAAATTTACGTAATAACTTTATTACAACATAAAAAAATTGTAAATATATATTTAAAAATTATAAATAGGTTAAAAAATATCGTATTTATAATTTTTATATATTTTTTATTTAAGATTTTTTTATATTTTTTATATATAATTTTTATTCGTTCGTTTACTATTTTTATAAAATATTTATGATTTTCATATAAATAAACAATTAAAATCCCTACATTCGAAGAGTCTTCAATGCATTGAGATGTTGAGCAAATAAGTCGTACACTGTCACTTGAAAAGAAAAACTATGGGTACAGTATTAACAAAAGGGTCCATGGTCGTTACGTACTATTTTTATAAAATATTTATGATTTTTATACAAATAAACAGTTAAAATCCCTGTATCCAGAGAATCTTCAGTGCATTAAGATGTTGAGCTGTTGTTGCAGCAAACAAGCCGTACACTGCCACTTGGAAGGAAAAAATATGGGTATAGTACTAACAAAAGGGCCCATGATCGCTCATAGGGATGGAACCGGGGCGGAGCGGGTACGGGGCAGGGGATATCCATCCCCGCCCCGGTGAGTTAGTTTTTGCCCCGCCCCGCCCCATTGCCCCTGAACGGGGCGGGGCAAAAAAAATTTCACTGGCCCCATACCCGCCCCGCCTATTTACAATTTTTTTTTCATTTTTTTCTTATAAACTTCCATTAAATTTAAATATACTTATGTTTATGCCTAATAAACAACAATCCAACAAATAAACAATACCAACACATCAATAAAATCACCTAATTAACTCAATAAGTGCATAATACTCACAAAATAAAAATAAAAAAATATATAAGTCCATCAAATTTCAAATACAACATGCTCACAAATCACAACCACAAAAAAACATACTTAAGTATCTCCAATACAATATGTTCATAACAAAAAAAAACATATATAAAATCATCCCAAAAGAAAAATCTTCATCATCTTCTACCACTCTCTTACTAGTAGATATTGCAACCTCTTCCGAATCCTTATCAAGGCTTAAATCAACATTTGGATTTAATATGTTTGACATCCCCACTTCTTGTTGTGAAGACATTGTTTACCATTAAAATCATCCCAAAAGAAAAATCATCCCAAAAGCATCTAAAGACTTGATTCATTCATTCATTAGTGAACCAAGATTCCAAGTACCATCTAAAAAATAGGCAGAAATCACTTAATTGTTTTTTTTTAGCCACCCATACTTAACAGATAAACTAACCAACTCATAATACAATTATACAATCTTAATCTAACAAAACCAAAGGCCAAATTTCAGAAGAAACAAACAGATTATGCAGGGGAAATACCTCAATAACAAAAAAATAAATTACGATGTCCATGAATTTCATTATGAGACAAACAGATTTATTTGATAAATGTGTATTATTTTATAAGTCACGAAGAAAAAAATCGTATTAACATGAGAAGAGCATAATGAGGAGCAGTAAAATTCAAGCAAAGTTTTCTTTCTTTCTTTCTTTTTTTTTCCTTAATCTAGATTCGTGTTGTTGTCTTTGAAGACTGTCACATACTCACATGTATAACAAAATCCAAAGCAACACAATATATGATAGGGATAAACAAGAGAAATACAAAAAAATTTAGTCCAAGAATCCTTCACTCCGAATTCTTTCATCATCCATACATCAGAACGAACATTCAAATTATTGGCAACCACACACAAACAGCAAGACAGCAACCATCTTTATAGTCCTCAGCAAGACAGCAACCAAATGGTCCAAATCCAAAGCAACAACAACATTAAAATCCTGACCCTCAACATTTCTACTCACAACCAAATGCAAAGCGCCACTAGTAAGTATCAATTGACTCAATTCCTTTACTTTTCTCAATTAATTTCTTCTCAATCCTTTAAATAACAAAAGCAACAAAAACAAAAAAAATGTCACACGTACAAAGCAACAGAGAGGAGAGGACGACTGGTTGGCGGTTGCGGTGGAGGCGGCTCACTGCACTGCAGGCGGCGGCGAGCGCGACAGAGACAGGCGGGCGGTGAACACTGGACGGCGATCGCGATTCGCGACAGAGGCAGAGCAGAGACGGACGTGATTCACGGCTTCGCCGATCGTGGCGTCACCGGACGGAGATCTCCAATAGCGCGACCGGACGGAGGAGTGCAGAACGCGGCTGGTTCGCCGCTGGTTCGATCGATCGGGAGGTGGAGGAACGGAGGTCGGGAGGTGTTAACGAGTTAGGGATTTGATTTCAATTCAAATCTGATTTGGGAATTATCGGGGCCTTAATGAAATAAAATGGTTTTATTTATAAAGTTTGTCAAATTCTGGAAACCCACATATATTAAAAGTTAACAAATATCCCCTTCAATTTTCCGAAGTTCCTATATTTAAATTTTTTACATTTTCACCTTTTTACTGTGTAGGCGGGGCGGATCCAACGGATATGTCATCTAGACCCGGCCCCGGACCCGCTCCGAACGGGTCTTAAACTTTACAATCCCATACCCGCCCCAATAACACTCCGAGGCTGGTCCTGCCCCGCCCCATTTGGCCGAGTCCGACTGGGGCCTCGCTCATGGTCTGATAGCTGTTTGCTCCCTCACAGATGTCAATTCGTATAGACGTGTTAATCTATTTAATTATCCTTATTAATATATAAAATATAAATTTAATATAATTATTAAACGTGTTATATATTTATTATAATCACGTCATATTTAATTTATATAATTTATATAATTATTTAATTTAATTATATGTAATATATCATATTATATATTTATATCAATTGAAATTAATTTTAAAATATAAATAATTATTAATATAAAAAATAAAATCATAATAATTTAGTATTATATAAAATAATTTATTTTATAATATAAAATTTTTAATTTTAATTTGATAATATATATATTGTAAGTAGATAAAAATTTATATTATTAAATGAATTTGTATGTTAAGAATTGATAAGTTATGTTTAAATATTTATACGTATAAATTTGACTTAATTAATATTAATAATATTATAAATCTGACATATTTATTAATCATATTTCTATCGTATTAAGGTATCATAATCTAAATTATTACCCTTACTCTCATCAGAATGCACCCAGAAGTCTCGCTGATTCCATGGTTGGCTACCATTGAACTGATGTGTCAATAAATTAAATTTGTAAAAACCAACTCATTTATTAAAGAATTGTATATTGTATATATTAATGAATAATAATATTACGCCAAATATAATCATATGAAATTTGTAAGTGTATATTATTCTTTTCCTAACTTTATATATTTAAATAATTTATATAATAAATTCTATAGAATATAATTTAGCGTGATTTTACTTGAAGAATAATTTTAATTATTATTATTTAATATACTATTCATTCAAATTTGATAGATTTTATAATATAACATAGTCTATGGATACGTGTACGCTCGAAAAATTCCAAAAAGTACAAATACAAAAATGTTGATAAAGCTAATACGAAACGTGAATCCTGGAGTTAACAAGTAACGACGTGTAGTATGATATAAGAATATTTTGGCTTCTGTTTGGCTAATCTCATATGCGACTTGTCGGTCGGCTAAGCATGCATTGCAGAGTAAATTCAAAGTTATAAAAACCATTCATTCCTGCGAATTCAAAGTTATAATTATAACAAATTAAAAATTCAAAGTTTATATTGACACAATTTACTAACAATCTAACCCTCACCAGAGAACACAAAAAAGAAAAATAAAATCGTTAAGCGAAGCCATGAAAATACTAGGAGCTTTGAGGAGCAAAACAGAAGCAAGTTGAGGTGGACCGTGGCGTCTTCAGAATGAGACTGAAGCTGCAGCGTGGACGGCGACGGCAGTGAGCATGGCTTCAGCGTGAACGGCGGTGAGCGTGGCTGCGTGAGGCCGTGAACTGAGGCGTAACGGACTGAGGGTGAGGGCGTGAGGCTGGCTGCTGTTTTGTGTAATCGAAATGGGGTGGGGTTAGGTTTTTTATTTTTATGTTTTAATGAATATTTGTTTAAAAAAATTAAAATGATAATATGATAATTGAATTGGGTGGAGAATTTGGGCTGGACTTAGACATTCATGAATTAGAATTCGAGTGTTGTTATTTAAGCATTCAGAATCTCTCTTTAAACCTTTCTTTAATTAAAAAAATGATTATAAATTATAAATTATTAATATATTTTTATAATTCCAAAATTACATTTTTTATATCTCTTAAAATTTAATTTTTCTTAGAACAAATTATATTCTTTACCGTCTCTGTTCTTCTTCTCCAAAAATACTTGGTGTGTCGCTCTTCTTCCACCAATATAGGACTTGCACTGAGACTGTCGCCCAAAACCTTCCACGATCTCAACAACCAAGCTTATTCAGAGCCGCAACGTTACCTCGGTCTAGGTAATTTAAAACGCCTCCTTGAAAATTCTATTGTTATTATTTTAATTGTTATTTCGTTCGATGATTGTGTTGGTTTGGAATTTGGAGGTTTGCTTTTTCAAATTGCTTATTTCAGTTGAAATTGAATCAAATTGATTTGAAAAAGAAGAAAATTTGGCATGTGAGTTTGTTACAAATGTACATATTATGAAATTTGTAGTTATGTCGTGGTGTTGGAAAGTTTCAAGAACTGGGGAAATTGCACTGTGAGGACCATTTTATGCACAGTTCCAAAAAGTTTTGAAATTTAATTGACTTTGTGGTGAAATCTAATAGATTGCCTGATACTAGTGTTGTAAAACGATCCTAGTTACTCTATTTCAATTCGAAATTAGCACCTTTTGCAACTTGCTTGTCAATTTTGAGAATTGTTTTGGAGACTTGAGTAGGCGATTAACTTTAAAAATTATGGAGTTTAGCTTGAGTTGCTTCCTGTTCAGCTCAACTTGGATAGTTTACAGCCCCATCAAATTATATGTTAATATAATGACTTAGTTATTGTCTGTTGTTATAAAATTTCATATATATATATAGAGAGAAAATATATATTTGAGGGTGATTTTTCATTCTTGTGTTTCCTTAGTGAAAAGTTGGATTCAATTGATTTGAGTCTAAAATTTTAGAGATTATTTTCTCAATTAGTGGTCATTTTACTAGCAAGAAACTGCAATAAGAACATGTTATCATTTGTTTTTAATTTAATACTTAAAATTTGCCATACAAAAGGTGTTTTTTTAATAATATTAAAAATTGTAGAGTAATGAATTTTTTTTTAACTTTTTATTTTTACATGTCATTCTTTCGGCATATGCATCATGTTAGAGTTCCCAAGAATAATGAAATCTCTATACAATAATTATGAAATACTACTGAAGATGAGTAGACGTAAGAGAGTTTATAATAGTAAGCTTGAGATGGTGGTCATTGATGCATAAACAAACACATTAATACGAATACCAATTCCTCAAACCACATGTTTCACGTTAATTAGTTGTCATGACTTGTAATTTAAATTGATGAAATCTCCCTTTCATGGGTTTGGTGGAAGCTACGAGATAATAAAAGCACATGATATGGAGAATATTAAACAAACTTAAAATAAACCCAAGTAACTGTCACTAACACGTTTAGTAGTAGCTTCTTTTTTTTTTATTGTAAGTGATTAAAACAATTTTAATGATCAAACTTTAAAATTTACATCATTAACATTTATTTAGTATTAAATTGGAAAGTATCAACAATGCCAAAATATAAAAAGCAAATATCAAATATGTAATTATTTATTTAATAATATTACTTACTTCAGCGTTTTGATTATTTGATTTAATTATAAGTTATTTCATTTTTTAAATAATTACAATAAATTGTATTATATTTTTTTACTAGAAAATTTTCTTAGTAATATATAGTTGTTTTGAGGATATCAATCTTGATGTCACATTCTCGTTGTAAAGTAGTGACTAGGCAACATTGTGCTAGGGAGAGTAAGACTCATCCTTGTGTCGCAGATGAGACAGAAACTATTTTATCAGATATGCCTGATGATGATGAGGAAGACTTATGTGAAAGTTTCTAGGGGGTCCAGAAGAGCCATCGGTCTTAAAAATTTTTAAGACCCATGTAGCGGCCAAAATCTGGCAACAACAGGTTTGATCTATTTATTGGCATTTTGAGTTATTATATACTATTAAAGTTAACGAAAACTTATGTTATTTATTCTTTATTGTAGGATCATTTTCCTTTAAAACATCTACACCATGCATTAAGATATCTGAATGGCCATATGACAATTATGCCTATAATGTTAGATTTAATAACATCATCACAAAATCTGGATTGTCATAATTAATAAGGTGTTCTCATTATTACATTAATCAAACAGTTGTATCAGCTTTTGTGGAGAGATGGCAACATGATACAAACACATTTCACTTTCCCTTCAGTGAAATGACCATTACATTCATGGTGTTTCGGTTCTTCTTGGTATTCCGATTACAGGTCGACCAATTTCTACTGTTAATTTATCATGTGAAGAGGTTGAATCATTAGTTGTGGATGCCTTAGGAGTATCAAAAGATAAAGCATCTAAAGAGTTAAGTCAAGTTAGGGGACATGGAAGCCTGTGTGTACGTCGAATTACACATTCACAAGCAAAGACATCTTGACCGATTGAATCTGCAGTTTTACACTCATGAAGTATTATGTCCAATGCAGCCCTAGATACAAATCCCCTTAACTCTTCAATGATTGCGGGTTTAAACTTATATTGCACCAATGTCAAACTTCTCTCAAATGAAGCTTTAATTGATGAGCTCATGCATGACAGCATGAGCCTTCCAGAATTCCTCCCATGTGATTAAATTGTTAGTCAAATTAGTTAGGCACCTCTAATTTTGAAAGTCAAAGGTAGTGGCCAAATTGATTTGAAATTGTGTGTAGAATTTCTCTATAAATATGGGACGAATTCTGCCTTGTTTATGCATTAGAGAAACTCCAGAGAGAGTTCAGGAATTAGAACCAAGAGAGTTCTGAGTGTTAGAGAGCCTTGTTGAGCTCCAGGAAATTTAGGGGAGTTTTTGTATAATTCTTGTATATTGATTTTCTCTGTTAATACAAGTCATTTTTCTCCCAAATTCTGTTCTGAGTTTGCATTGCATCCCCAACAAGTGGTATCAGAGCCTCGTTGAGTTCCTGGAACGTCAGAACAGAGAGAAAAAAATTCAGAGAAAATTCGTCCTCTGTTTCTGGAAAATTTCGATTTTTCGGAAAGTGATCGAATTTCGAATTTGAAGTGTCCAGTGTGTTCGTGACGTCATCCTGAGTATTCTGCAATTTTCCGGCGACCGAGACGATCACCAGAGAAGCCGCACGCGCCGTTTGCTTGAACTGTGAGTGGTCCTCACTCGCTGCACGCGCCATCCAAAGGAAGAAGGCGACCCACGTCATCCGCCACCTCAGCGCACTTTTCGCCACGTCAGCAGATCGCCACGTCAGCAAAGCCACTTCATCATACCACGTCACCTGACACGCGTCGCCACGTCAGAACAGTGGTCCCCATGTTGCCACGTCAACAAATCGTTGAAAAATTTCATTTGGGCCCCTGTATTTTTGGGTAATTACATTTGACCCCCTGAGTTTATGAAATTTACATTTCAGTCCCTAGAAAATTTCAGTTTGGCCCCTATAGTTCTGGTGGATAACATTGTGCCCCCTTTTTTTTAGTTTCTGAAATTTCAGTTTAGCCCTTAAGAAATTTCAGTTTAGTCCTTAAAGTTTCCAAACTTAGTATTTATTGTATAAAAAGAATTTTTGAGCCCCGGAAGAGGCTATTCCACCTAATTTGACCGTTCCGAACGTAACGGTGGGCTCGGATTTTTGAAATTTAATTTCCATTTTAGTGAATTAATTATTCTAAAATGGAAGAATCATCCGGAGCCATGATTAAATTGACTGCTACAAATTACACACTATAGAGGCCCAGGATGGAGGATCTCCTTAGTTGTAAGGATCTATATGACCCTATAGAATTTGAAGGGCAGAGACCTGAGACAAAAAAAGAGGCAGAGTGGAAAAAAATTAACAGAAAATGCATCGGTCAGATCAGACAATGGATCGATCATAGTGTCTTCCACCATGTAGCCAAAGAAACAGATGCATATACTCTATGGAAAAAATTAGAGAGTATGTATCAAGCCAAGTCAGCACGGAACAAAGCCATCCTGATGAGACGGCTTGTGAACTTGAAGTTGCGGAGCGGAACTCCTATAGCAGAACATACAAGTGAGTTCCAGAACTTGGTGAATCAGTTGACAGCAGTCGAGTTACAGCTTGGAGACGAAGAACAAGCACTTCTACTTCTCAGTTCCCTTCCAGATTCATGGGAGACGTTAGTGGTCTCCATCAGTAATTCAGCACCCGGAGGCAAACTTACCCTATCAATGGTTAAGGATGCCTTGATGAACGAGGAAGCAAGAAGAAAAGATGCAGGCGCCAATCAAGATGAAGCCTACGTCATGGAGAATCAGGGAAGACAGTCTCGAGGTGAAGACTGGAGATGAGACAGAAGCAAAAGCAGGGGCAGATCAACAAACAGAAGGGGCAGATCAACAGATGGGCGGAGACCCACCTACAAATGCTATCACTGTGGCAAAGAGGGCCACATGAAGAAAAATTGTCGCAGTCTTCAGAAGCAGAACCAGGAGAGCTCACAAGCACAAAGTAGCGATGAGCCACGAGTTACAGTTGTAGAAGATGTGACCATTTGTGCGGAAGAGACGTGCTTCCACACAGCAGACAAAGGAGTAGAATGGGTAATTGACACAACAGCTTCCTGCCACGTCACTCCTTGCAGAGAGATCTTCACCACGTACAAAGCAGGAGACTTTGGGATAGTGAAGATGGGAAACAACAGCACCGCCAAAATCAGAGGAATTGGTGATATTCAATTTCAAACGAACGTCGGATGCAAAATAACTTTAAAGGACGTTCGTCATGTACCAGATCTTCGACTCAACTTGCTCTCGGTAAAAGCCTTTGATCAGCAAGGTTTTGAGAGCTGCTTCACTAATGGTACATGGAAGATGATGAAAGGGGTCATGGTGGTTGCTCGAGGTAAATTATGTGATAATCTTTACAGGACTCATGTAAAGATAAACGGAGAGAGCTTTCATGTAGCAGAGCACATGGTACCTCTGGATTTGTGGCATAAAAGGCTCGGTCACATGGGTGAAAAGGGTTTATCAACTCTTCAGAAAAAGAAGCTGATCACTGTTTCCAAGGATGCAGCGTCTCATCCTTGCGACTATTTGATTACGCCCAAAATATACCGCGGTTATTGTAGTATAAGTTGAGGTGTCGTATCCACAAGGAGGCTTTCGGCAAAATAGGTTGGTAAAACAAAAATATTAAAAAGATAACAAAGATGTAAAATTTAACTTTAAAGTGATTGGTTCTAAAGATATTACAATATTTAATAATTGAAAACAATCGATGGTAATTAAGAGGTAAGGCATCGAGAATCATTTATATGTTTTGTAAATCTAATCCCCACTTTGATTCAACAATTATAACTCAATTGAAAGTTTCACATCCCAAACAATCAATCGGAAAATATGTATAGTATAGCACAATTAATAAACACATGTATTTGATATGCATAAACTCTTTACAAGTAATATTTATCAACAACATTCATCCTTACAAGTTATCCAAGAGCGACAATATATCACATGACAATATTGCAGTAAAAGATTAACTCATAAAACGAAATTACCAGTAACAATTATAATTCAACACGAATCACATAAAGAAAGCATGACTGAATTTATATGAAATTGAGAAGTATAATTTCTGGATTTAAAAAGAAATCACAAGATGAGAAAGAGTTTAAAACATAACAAACATACATACTTTATAGCCCTTGAGGAAGAATCAAAGTGGAGAAGTAGACAAACTACACATATAATTTCATCTCTAGCCTTACCAAGAGTTCTAGCCTAACTTACAATTCATTCCCATCATTTGTAAAGAGAAATACAAGAGAGAATTGTAATACACAATGATATAATGAAATTCTCAGCCTCCCCCATTCAACTCCTCAAGTTGTCCTTATATAGGTGATGAAATGGAACTATTATACCAAACTTTCTACCAATTCTTCCACATTTTCGTCTACCAAACTTTTTATCAAATTGCAGCACGTTTTTGACTTTCAAATTGATTGAATTGAGCTTTGTGGTAAACATGAAAGTTGTAGAATTTTGTCTCAGCTTTCCATAGCCACCGGATTCATGCAATTTGGACAAGTATTCTCTGAGATATGGTCCAAATACCGAACATGGGTCAACTTTCCACCAAACCTTCCACATTTTCGGCCACCAAACATTCCACCAACTTGTAGCAGATTTTTGACCACCAAACTGATCGAATTGGGCTTTCTGGTAAACATGAAAGTTGTAGCATTATGTCTTAGCTTTCCATGGCCACTGGATTCAAGCAATTTGGAGAAGTATTGGCTGAGATATGGCCCAAATACCGGACATGGGTTGGGCTGAGCAACAACTACAATTTGGTTTTCTTGTGTCTCAATTTCGGCCCATCAAATGTTGGATTTGGGCTTTTGATTGTTCTTCAACTTTGTGTAAGATTGAGTCATGTTGCTCCAGGTTTAAGAATCTCTTCATTTTGATCCATAGATTGAGAGTTATGTCCATTTTATAATCCTGCAAAATGATTTCCATTAGTCACAATTTAGGGACAACACTTTATTTCAAGATAAAGACTAAAGAAAATGCAAAAGAAATGAAACAAATATAAAAAAGGCATAAGCAAAATAATTATGCTAAAATATCATAAAAGTTTTATAATATTGACCAATTAACATTAATTATTTATGCTTAATAGTACACTTTCATGCGTTTATCACTATTGTTTGTACGGGAAACAACGGAGGGTGTCATTCACCTTCTCATCAGTGAAGAAAACAAAGCTGTTGGAGCTAGTACACAGTGATGTATGCGGACCTCTCGAAGTCGAGTCCTTAGACGGTAAAAGATATTTCTTGACTTTTATTGATGATGCATCTCGGAAAGTGTGGGTGTATTTCCTCAGGACGAAGGATGAAGTTCTGGAGAAGTTCAAAGAATTTCACGCCATAGTAGAACGTGAAACGGGTAAGAAATTAAAATGCCTTCGATAAGATAACGGAGGCGAGTATACCTCCAGAGAGTTCAATGCCTACTGTCGAAGATATGTCATTCGACATAAAAGAACCGTCCTACGCACACCACAACATAATGGAGTGGCCGAGAGGATGAATCGAACCATCATGGAACGAGTCAGAAGCATGCTCAGATTGGCTAAGTTACCCAAGCCATTCTGGGGGGAGGCAGTTCGCACCGCCTGTTACTTAATCAACAGAGCACCATCGGCACCACTGAACTTCGAGATTCCAAAAAAGGTATGGTCAAATAAAAAGCCCTCCTATAATCATTTGAAAGTGTTTGGTTGTTTAGCCTTCGTACATGTATCCAAGGAGCTCAGACAGAAGCTCGATGCAAGAACTGTTCCATGTATCTTCATCGGTTATGGAGATGAAGAATTCGGATACAGATTATGGGATCCCAAAGAAAAGAAAGTCATCCGGAGCAGAGATGTCGTATTTCATGAAGACCAAACATATGAAGACGCTGAAAAGACAACAATATCTACAAATCCCACTAGCAGTGCCCCAGATATTGTTGCAGATTCTACCCCAACACCAAATGCTACAAGAAATGACGAGATGCCAGAAGAAATTCCAGAAGCAGATCAGGAGGAGGAAAATGAAGAGATTACTGAGCCGGGGGAGCCACAATCACCTATAGAAGCTGCTGTACCTCCTGAAAATGAAGAACCTCAGCTACGACGATCTGAGCGAGGTCGGATTCCGTCGATGAGATATCCGGAATCAGAGTATACACTGCTTACTGATGAGGGGGAGCCAGAAAGCTTTCATGAAGCTTTATCTCATCCAGACAAAGAACGATGGCTGCATGCAATACGAGATGAGATGAATTCTCTTGAGAAGAACAAAACCTATGAACTAGTCGAGCTCCCTAACGGAAAGAAGGCACTGAAGAACAAGTGGGTATTCAAGCTCAAGAAAGATGGAACAGGAAAGGTGATGAAGCATAAAGCCCGATTGGTGGTAAAAGGATTCCTTCAGAAGAAAGGAATTGACTTTGACGAGATTTTTTCACCGGTAGTAAAAACGTCCTCAATCCGCCTCATCCTCGGATTGACCGCAAGTCTTGATTTGGAGCTTGAACAGATGGATGTGAAGACAGCATTTCTTCATGGAGACTTGGATGAAGAAATCTATATGGAGCAGCCAGAAGGATTCGAGGTTCAAGAAAAAGAACACCTCGTGTGCAAGCTCAAAAAAAGCTTGTATGGCCTCAAACCAGCACCAAGGCAATGGTACAAGAAGTTTGACTCCTTCATGGTGAGTCATGGGTACAAAAGAACCACTGTAGACCAGTGTGTCTACTTTCAGAAACTTTCAGGTGGAGACTTTGTTGCATTAATGTTATATGTGGACGACATGTTGATCGTCGGAAAAGATGCAACAAGAATAAAGCAGCTGAAGAATGAACTATCAAAAACCTTCGATATGAAGGACTTGGGACCAGCTCAGCAAATCTTGGGGATGCACATTCGTCGAGACAGGAAACAAAAGAAATTATGGCTGTCTCAGGAGAAATATGTTGAACGGGTAATTCAAAGGTTCAACATGGATAGTGCTAAGCCAGTTAGTGTACCACTGGCTAATCATTTCAAGCTGAGCAAGAGATCACGTCCCTCATCCAAGAAAGAGATAGAGGACATGACGTCGGTACCCTATTCTTCTACTGTAAGAAGTTTGATGTATGCTATGGTGTGTACAAGGCCAGATATAGCTCATGCTGTAGGAGTCGTGAGCAGATTTCTTTCCAATCCAGGGAAAGAACATTGGGAGGCAGTCAAGTGGATTCTTAGATACCTTAAAGGTACTTCGAAGATATGCTTGTGTTACGGGAGAGCTGATCCAATCTTGGAAGGCTATACAGATTCAGATATGGCCGGAGATCCTGACAGTAGGAAATCTACATCAGGTTTTGTTTACACTTTTGCAAGGGGAGCTGTATCATGGCAGTCAAGATTACAGAAGTGTGTTGCGCTATCCACGACAGAGGCAGAATACATTGCCGTAGCTGAAGCTGGAAAAGAAATGTTGTGGCTGAAGCGATTTCTCCAAGAACTTGGGATTGAGCAAAAGGAGTACAAAGTACACTGTGACAGTTAAAATGCTCTGGATTTGAGCAAGAATTCAGTGTACCATTCTCGAACGAAGCATATCGACATCCGCTATCATTGGATACGAGAGGTGATGGACAAGCAACTGTTGAAACTAGTGAAGATCCATACTAAAGAGAATCCAGTCGACATGTTAACAAAAGTGGTCACCAGAGACAAGCTAGAACTATGCAGAGACATAGTTGGACTAGAAGCAGTCTAATTACTTTTGTTTTTACTCCCTTTCACATGGGATGGAGGGGGAGAATTGATGACTTTCAGAATCCCTCCCATGTGATTAAATTGTTAGTCAAATTAGTTAGGCACCTCCAATTTTGAAAGTCAAAGGTAGTGGCCAAATTGATTTGAAATTGTGTGCAGAATTTTCCTATAAATATGGGACGAATTCTGCCTTGTTTATGCATTAGAGAAACTCCAGAGAGAGTTTAGGAATTAGAACCAAGAGAGTTCTGAGTGTTAGAGAGCCTTGTTGAGCTCCAGGAAATTTAGGGGAGTTTTTGTATAATTCTTGTATATTGATTTTCTCTGTTAATACAAGTCATTTTTCTCCAAAATTCTGTTCTGAGTTTGTATTGCATCCCCAACATTAATTGCTGTGTATTGTAACTCTAGTAAAGTATGAACTTTTGTCCAATGTGACTCAAAAGTTCCTTGTGATGATCCAAGTTGTCTTTTTAAGTTAGCATGTGAAGTTTCAGCCCTGTTAAAAAAAATAATAAAATCATCAATTGCATTTTATAACTTCAAAGTATTATGACACATTGACAATATGTATTCAAAATTACCTATTAGTTGTCAAATTTCTAAAATGCGTAACTCTATCTGTCCACGCTGCAATAAACTTTTCTCTGTATTTATCAAGCCATGCATGCTTAATGTAGTCAAGTGCTTGAGGATACTAACGAAACATTTTCTCCATGTCACTTAATTGCTGCATATACTCTTGATGGGACGTAGATAAAACCAACCTATTCTGACTGCAATTGAAATCATCTCACTTCTTAGTCTCGAACAATATTTTACAATTAGCCAACATATTTTTTGAAATATGCCATCTACAAAGAAGATTTGTGGCATAGGGAAACACTTTTTGAATAGCATTCATTAAAGCCAACTTTCTATCAGTCATTATTACATTCGGCAACATATTTTCTTTTATAATACTCTTAAATCTTTCCAATGCCCAAATATAGTTATCCTTCTTTTCAGATTTGATATATGCAAAACCAACAGCAAATGTTATATTTGTTGATGTGATACCAACTATCTCTAACAATGGAAAACGGTATCTATTGGTCTTGTATGTACAATCCATGACCAACACATGAGGAAAAGCTTGAAATGACTCAATTATGAAAGGCTGTGCCCAAAACAAGTGTCTAACATAATCTAAACTCTTATCACTTCGATGCCATTCAACATAATTATGTTCAGCCAACTTACTCAAGAGTTGTTGCATTTGTGACCGTCTAGCTAATTCTTTAACCTTATACCTATATCTTGCATTGTAAATCGTTATCATTGTGGTCACATTAAGCCTATCTGTGTTCTTCAATGTATACAATATATTTTTCGGCTTCGCATTGCTTTTTGACATATCCATCAATATATTGTTCTTATCTTCATTAAGTCTTCTTGCAAATGAATGACCCTCGAGATACTGTGCAACTAGATGATTATGCACCTCACATATCACTACCAACATCCAATCATCATTAGCCGTTGATTTTTGCCCTTTTAATCGAAGTGGACAGCCACACTTCTTTGTTCCTGTTCCTCTAGGTCCTTTTGTTTTTTGGACCTTATTGTTATTTTTTTAATAAGTTCAATTACTTTCACATGCAAAATTCATCCATCTGCACTTAAATCAGATTTTTGTACAAGAATAACTAACCCATATCTCTTCCCAGTATTTCGTGTCCATTCAATTAATGCTCTTCTACTATTGGAAACTTACAAATTTTACAATTATATGAGACTCAATCAAATTATAAAAAAAAAAGATATAAATATCAAAAGATTAAAGTATTATACCATATCAGTAGTAAAGACATTAGTGTAGTCCACAGTTGTCAGCTCATCAACATCATCGTCACGAACAAATCAATTCATCAACATCATCGTCACGAATAAAAATTTTACCCTCAAGATGATTATAACTTTTTTTTTTGTAACCGAGGTGTCCGGGCCAGCTTACGCACACCACAACTAATCCTCGGGGGAGATTAGCATGACCACAACCTACTGTCATGATCTCCTGCTTACCTCTTAGGGAAAGACCATTGTGAAGAGTCAAATGTTCAATTCATAACCACTAAATAATTAAAAATGTTCAATTCGTGGCAACTGAGTAAATTGAAAATGTTCAATTCGTAGCGACTAAAAAAAAGTTGCTTCAAAAGAAGAAATAAACAAAAGTTGTTTCAAAGAAGAAAAAGATAATAAAAATCAAATGAGAACTTACGTGTTCTTCATCATTGTAATGCCAATGCTTGAATTTATCCTCCCTCATTTCAAAATCATCCTCATTCATTTCTTTTTCATACTTGACTTCGTCCTCCCTTATTTTAAACTCACTCTATAAGTATAAAACTTCACTTTTGAATGTTTAAAAGTCACTCTATAAGCATAAAACCTTACTTTGAATGTTTGAAAGTCACTCTATAAGCATAAAACTTCAGTTTTGAATGTTTGAAATTAGGTTTCTGTAGAGAACACTGGATGTTTGAAAGTCACTTTATAAGCATAAAACTTCAGTTTTGAATATTTGAAATTAGGTCCATGTAGAGAACACTGGTTTACGCTTGAAAGAAGAAAAAATTAATGATATAACATTAAAATATTTGGCATTATATATACTTATAACTAATAATATCTTTTTTAGTCATTTATGTCTTAAAAATTATTTTAATTTTAATTCTAATTAAAGAAGGCCTTAAAGAGAGATTCTGGGGGGTTTAAATAACAACACTCTTAGAAGTTATAATCATTGGTTTAGGTTCTGGGCTGAATGTTAAACATAGATGGATTGGGCCTGAATTCTAGCATGCACATTTAAATAGAGGAGTTTTATTCAGCCCCCACTTTTTAACTTTTAATCTCCACTTTTTTTTAAATTTTTTTTACAATTTCATCCTAAAATAAAATTATTGAAAAAGTAAAATAATTATAAGTACACACTTGAAAATACTCTATTTTGATTTTCTAATTTTATCTCAATTGCATTGAAAACAATCTAATGAACTAAATCATGGACTTCAAATTTATAATAGAGATTAATATGTTTTAAATATACTTGCATTTGTAGAGTATTTCGAGCATAAGAAAATATTGATATTTATATTCGAAGCAGCTGATATTAGGGTATATTTTTCTTTTTTCAATTTATCATTTTAACAAAGAATTTTTTATTTTAATCAAATGCTGATAAACTAATATATATTCTTTTCAATAATAACCAGGAAACCGCAAAAGCCATTAGAATTTAGGATTTCACTATTTTTAGTATATTGCAAAAGCTAGTGAACCTTAAGTTGTTTCTGCATAAGAAAAAAATTTTATATTTCACTTTTAGTCCAAATTACTTATCCGTTTGAGCGAAATATGCACTTCATCTGTGAAAAATAATCTAAAAAATGTGATTATTTTAATTAGATATGAGGATTCATGACTTAAAGCAAACAAAATAGGAATTTTGAATTGGGTATTCACATATGTGTATTTATAATGTTTTAACCTATTTTACTAATTTTAGTTTAGGATAAAATTGTCAAAAATGTTAAAAAAATAAAAATCACAGCCTAAAAGTTAAAAAGTGGGGGTCAAATAGAATATCTCATTTAAGTATTTTAATTTAAGAGTGTTTTTATTCAAGCCCTATTAAATCGGAGTATTTTTTATTTGACCCCCTTTTGGGATCCATTAACTAAATCTAACCTCTTTTTGGTTTTAACTATTTGTGACTCATTTTTCGTGTAAAAAGACGTTGATGCCCTTTTTATTGTTAAAGTATAGACTATCATTTTTACATAGTGCATGATAGAGTTGTGCAAAATTCTCGAGACTTGTAATTTTGCACAACCCTTTTGTTAACTTGCACAACGAAGTCGTGCAAAATTTTTAAAGCCATTTTTTCACACGATGAGGTTGTGAAGTTTGCACACTTAGTCAGCATATGATAACTATAGTTTGTAACTTTTGTTTGACAATTAGTTTACGGATAATTGTAATATTCAAACTTTAATATATGAAGGTATTACATTTTTTATGTTATTTAAGTTGTAGCAATGATATGTATTTGTCTATAAATGTAAATTTACCTATTTTTTTATTAGGAGTACACTTATACCTATTTTCAATCAGTCCTAGAGTATAATTCAGTTATTATTTATAAATCAATTTTTGTTAATATTATTTTTACACGTAATATCATTTGCGTT